>CAUYPK010031542.1:0-30052 GCA_963574355.1 Loris lydekkerianus | reverse complement strand
GCAAAGCACCTGTCTGAGTCTGCACCGGCCTCCCGTTTCCTTGCTCCTCACTGCAGTGATGGGTTTACAGTCAGACTTGTGTCCCTGAGCCCAGGATTGTGTAGTGCCCAGAGTTCCACAAAGACCACCCTGCCAAACAAGCTGAATTCGCAGTAGAGTCCCTTTATCGAAGAGCCAGTGGGTGACTGGCTCACAGCCAACACAGGGATTCAGAGAACAGCCCCAAGGGCTTAAGGAGTAGGGTTTTTAAGGCTTGGTCTGAATCCTGGTTGGCATGCAGGCTGCCCAGGTGCATCCAGGTAGATCAGCAAGCATTGTACAAAAGCAGAATTTTGTGGTTAGTCATACATTTTTGTTTCAGTACTCTCCCCACTTGCTTTACCTTTATAATTATTTATTTATTTATTTATTTATTTTTAGAGACAGAGTCTCATTTTACTAACCTTCGTAAACTGCTATGGCGTTACAGCTCACAGCAACCTCCAGCTCTTGGGTTTAGGCAATTCTCTTGCCTCAGCCTCCTAAGTAGCTGGGACTACAGGCATCCGCCACCTCACCTGGCTATTTTTTTTGTTGCCATTTGGCTGGGCCCAGGTTCAAACCTGCCACCCTTGGTATATGGAGCCAATGCTCTACTCACTGACCCACAGGCGCCGCCCTACAAATACATTTTTATGTGCATAGTTTTATTGTTGTTGTTGTTTTATAGAGACAGAGTCTCACTTTACTGCCCTCGGTAGAGTGCCATGATGTCACAGGACTCACAGCAACCTCCAGCTCTTGGGCTTCCGTGATTCTCCTGCCTCAGCCTCCCAAGCAGGTGGGACTATAGGCACCCGCCACAACACCCGGCTATTTTTTGGTTGCAGTTTGCCGGGGCTGGGTTTGAACCTGCCACCCTCGGTATATGGGGCCGGCGCCCTACTCACTGAGCCACAGCGCCACCCTATGTGCATAGTTTTAAATCTGTATTTGTATAACTCATTTCATCCCGTAACAACCCTCTGAGGTGGGTATCATTATCCCCTTCTTACAAGTGGAGAAACTGAGGCTCAGAGAGGTTAAGCAGCTTCAGGTCACTCTGCCAGGGAAAGAGGCAGGGCTGGGTGGAACTTGGGCCTAATGCACTAGAGTTTGTGCTTTTAACCACTTCACAGCTTCTGCTCAATGAACAGACATTATTATTTTTTTTTTTTCCTGGGATCTTGTGAGGTGGAAAAGGGAAGGGTGCCTACCCTTGGTCTGGGAAGGGCAATGGGAGTGAAGACTGAGGGCTGGGGATGGAGATGGACACATTTGGAAAGGTAAGTGTCAGATTTGGTGAGGGGATGTGATGGTGAGGGCCCCAGCCCCATGGGGACACGTGTCCAGAGAGGGCTGGAGTGAAGACTAAATAAGACTAAATGTGAGAGTTGTATAGGGAATTAAGCTATGGTGGCCCATGGCTGTAGTCCCAGGTACTCAAGAGGCTGAGGTAGGATAGTCACTTGAGCCCAGGAGCTCAAGACCAGCCAAGGCAATATAACAAGACCTTGTCTTTAAAACAAACAAACGGTGGGGGTGGCGCAGGGGGTTCAAACCTGGCCCCGGCCAAACTGCAACCAAAAAATAGCCAGACATTGTGGTAGATGCCTGTAGTCCCAGCTATTCGGGAGGCTGAGGCAAGAGAATCGCCTAAGCCCAAGAGCTGGAAGTTGCTGTGAGCTGTGATGCCACAACACTCTACTGAGGGCGACAAAGTGAGACTCTATCTCTATAAAAAACAAAAAACCAACCAACTAACCAACCAAACAAACAAACAAAAAAAGGTGCCTCATGCCTGTAATCCTAGCACTCTGGGAACCTGAGGTGGGCAGATCGCTGAGCTTACAAGTTCAAGACCAGCCTAAGCAAAGAGTGAGACCCTATCTCTAAAAAGTAACCGGATATTGCAGTGGGCACCTATAGTCCCAGCTACTTGGAAGGCTGAGGCAAGAGAATCAGTTGAGCCCAAGAGTTTGAGGTTGCTGTAATCTATGATCCCATAGCACTCTACCAAGGGCAACTAAGTGAGACTCTGTCTCAAAATAAATAAAGAAAGAAATAAAATAAAGAAAAGAACCAAAAAAAAAAATAGGGCAGCACCTGTGTCTCAAAGAAGTAGGATGCCAGCCCCATGTGCCGGAGGTGGCGGGTTCAAACCCAGCCCTGGCCAAAAACTCCAAAATAAATAAATAAATAAATAAATAATAATAATAAAATAAAACAAACAAAAATCCCTATTTTATGGATTCCATGTGAGATGTTTGAAAACTAGGAATATCAGAGCCAGAATGGCTGGGTAGACTTTGGAAAGTTACTTAACCTCTCTGTGCCTCCATTTCCTCCATGGCGTTGCTATTTAGATGAAAGGTAATATAATAAATACAGAGCCCCAACAGAGTATTTGGCACGAAGCAGCCCCTTAATATATCTCATTTCTCTCCCTTCCTCTGGCTCTAGGATGAGCTCCCCAAACCCTAAGCTATATCAGAATCGAGGCTAAAATCAGCCTCGAGACCCCAGAGCAGTAAGTGAAGGAGGGAAAAGTCACACTACCCAGTTCCAACATGTGTCCAAGACCAAGGAAAAAGAATCATTCTAGTTTATTTCCTTCTCCTTCCTGCTGTGTCAACTCAGGGTTATATAACTGAACTTCTCTGCGAGCTACCCCCTGGGGGCCTCCAGGAGGCAGAGTTGGCAGTGACATAAATAAATATTTCTGTGCTCGCTGCCCCTGGCCTCGGGTTCTGAGCAAACACCACAGCCTGAAAGGGAGGCCGTGACAAGGAGAAAGCTCTGGGCTGCAAGTCAGGAGACCGTGTTCCAGGACCTGCCCTGCCTGCCTCGAAGGACGTGGACAGGTCGCATGCCAGCACCCAGTTAGATGAGTTTTCACAACAGCGTGACCTGTACGGGAGGAAAGATGCCAGTGTGGCTGGGGGGCGTGGAGCCTTTGGGCAGTTCTCCCTGTGGGTACAATAAAGCCCACGCCCCTCCCCACAGACTGGCATTTGAGGCCCTTCACAATTTGGCCCCATCGTGGCTCCTGGCTCTTATGGGGCTATTGGGCTTTCCCCAACAGGATTCGTCCAATATCCTCTCCCCCTTCCCTCCCTGTTGAACGGCTGTATGGTACAGCAGAGGAGGAATCCCTTCCCTCCCTCTTGAACCGGCTGTGTGGTATAGCAGAGGAGGAATGGGCTTTGGAATTGCCCATTCACAGCAGCTGTGAATTCTGGCTTAGCTGAGTCACCTCGGGCTCATGACTTCTCCAAGCCTGTTTCCCCAACAATAAACTAGACTTTTGTCTTATTCCTTGTGACCATCAACAGATATAATTGTTGATAATAATTGATAATTGTTGATAATTGTTGATAAAGCCGGTTACTTAGCTTTACTGTATCTACCAGGCATGTGTAAGGGTTTTGCATGTGTAAGTCATTTAGCAAAGCACACTAGCCCTCTGGCTGAGTGTCCTTTTTCCTCAAGCTGATTCCTTTTATCTCCAAGACCTTCCTAAAACCTCCCCTCCTATCCCCAGTAGGTCGGTCTCTGGGAATCTTCACAGTGTCTTAGTTATAGATACTAAGGTACTAGATACCTTAGTTATAGCACTTGTCACATGGAGGTATTGTCATTAGTGGACAAGTCTGGCTTCCTTTCTATTCTAAGTGCTCCCTATCTTGGTCATGGCCATACTGCTGGCACCCAGAGAAAGGTCTGCACTTGAATGGAAAAATGGGTAAGTGTGTACATGCATGCACACAGGCTGCGTGGGAGACACACTTAACCAGGTGCCCAAGGACGGGTTGGCTCTGAACATACACTTTGCTCTCTGGGCTTTGAATCCCTGAGCTCAGAGAATGGGCCATCAGATCCCCTCTCTGTCCTGTGCAGACTGAGGGGGCAACTCACAGACGCCTCTGGACGCCTGTCCTGCTTGGACTTGGACCATATTTTCTAGTCAAAAACAGGATACTCACTTTGTCACCCTTGGTGGAGTGCTGTGGCATCACAGCTCACAGTAACCTCATACTCTTGGGCTCAAGTGATTTTCTTGTCTCAGCCTCCGAGTAGCTGGGACTACATGCGCCCACCACAACACCTGGCTATTTTTAGAAAAGAGGTCTCACTGTGGCTCAGGCTGGTCATGAACCTGTGAGCTCAGGCAATACACCCTCCTTGGCCTCCCAGAGTGCTAGGATTACAGGTGTGAGCCACCTCACCCAGCCCTGATGTTTTATTTTCATTCAGTTCAAAATATTATCTAATTTCCCTTGAGAATTTCTCTGTAATCAATGGGTTCTTTAGAAAAGTATTGATTAATTTTCAAATATCTATGGGTTTTCCAGAAATGTTTCTGTTATTGGTCAAAACATTAAAAAAATAAAAGAAAGAAAGAAAGAAAGAAAGAAAGAAAGAAAGAAAGAAAGAAAGAAAGAAAAGAAAAAAGAAAAACCAGGATACTTGTCCCAGAAAGGTATTTGTGGGCCACGAGGTATCCAAGAGGGGATCTGGAAGCTTAGGAATAAATGTAGAAACACTGGATTTGCCAGGATATGAACTGCAGACGCCCCTCCATCATGCCTGCCTTGGTCATGTACCCAGCATACAATAGTTATCTAATAAATGCTTAGTAGATTTCAGGCAATGTGCTCTTTATGCCATTGTGGGGTGAGATGTGATATGGTGAAGGAACAGGAGCCACCAGCCTCTTCCCTGGGAAAGCCACTTGTTGAAGAAGGAATCAGAATTGTAGACCTTTGCTCTCTGCACGGTGGTCTCTCTGATAGTCCAGTAGCATTGATAAATTCCGACTGGCTATAGAATAAAGCTCTAGTTCTGTGTCTTGGCAACCAAGGTCTTCCATAAACTTTTCTCAGTCTTATCTACCAGGACCTGTTTTCTCCCATGGCAGAATGAGTGACTTCTTATCTGCTAAACTCACCAGCACTTCCCAGCTGTGGGTTGCACAATATCTCCCATCCCACATGCTCTTCTGCAATGTGCAGAGTCCATTTCTCCACTCTCCTGAATCTCCTGGGCCCTGTGACTGCTTAGGCTACTAGAATATGTCAGAATGATACTGGCAGGTCCAGGCATAGTCTTTAAGCAGCACCTTCTGCATGCTCTTGGGACCTACTCTCTGGGAACTCAGCTGCCATGCTGTGGGAAGCCCTAGGCATGTGGAGAAGCCCACATTAGATACTCTAGTTGAGCTCCTAATTGAGAGCAGCATCAGTAGGAACCACATGAATGAACCATCTTGGACACTCAGTCCAGTTGAGCCTTCAGGAGGAAGACCCTCCCACCCACTAAGAACCACCCGGCTGATCCCAGCCATCCTATAAAAGCATGAAAGAAAATAATAAATTATTGTTTTAAACCTCCAAGTTTTGGAGTGGTTAGTTACACAGCAACAGAGAGCAAACACAGTAGTCTTCACACTAGTTCTCTCTTCCCACCTCCAAACTAATCTATCCCACCTCTATCATGAAACTCACTGTCCCCTTCTCCCCAGGTCAGGAATCTCTTCTACCTCTGACCTCTCTTAATAATTGTTTGCACCAATTACCACTGCTTTGTGTTGAGATCCCTGAAACCTACCTTTTGTTTAAAACATATGTAACCTAAACAGAAATTTTCTGTCACTTCTAAAAGTAGAAAACCAAACTTGCCACTAATAGAAAGAAGGTAACAACACAAATTAGATGAAACCAATCAATGTCATTATTAAATTCTAGTGGACAGTGTTACCTCCCAAACTGTCTGAGCCCAGGTCTCACTCTCTTCTTGTTAAACAAATGTTGTGATGACACTGGTAACCAACTCTGAGTTCTAATATCTGGGCAGTTACAGGATATCAGCTTCCCAATCCCTGGGTCTGGCACAGGGTTGTATGTCCTTGAATTCAACAGGTCCTGGAAGCCTTATGATTCCTTCATATTACTGATTATGGCAGTCACTGTAGCTCCTCAGTCTGGCCAGTTCTGCAGTATTTTGGGAGCCTCCAGCCTTTCCAATATTTTAAAAGAATTAGGTATATAAAATCCCTCCTACCAAGGGGAGAACAGAGAGAGGGAAGGAGGGAGAGGGTGGAGAGTCACAGTGTGTGGCACACCTTTGGAGGGTGGGACACAATTATAAGAGGGATTTTATCTAACAAATGCAATCAGTGTAACCTGGTTCTTTGTACCCCTTAATGAATCCCCAACAATAAAATAAAATAAAATCCCTCCTACCTAAAATGCCACATACCACTTCTATTACTTGCCCTGAAGCTTGACTTACATACCCTGAATTCCCATAGCTCCAGCAGCATCTTTTGGATTTGTTTCTTTTATTTTTTAAGTATTTCCTCCAAGAGCATTTTCAATGTGGGTCTTTGTGTATTTCACCTTCTGAAGCCTTATTTGCCTAAGAATATTTTTACTATGACCTCATGTTTGAATGACAATTTGGCCGACTTTAAAATTCTGGATTGAAAGAGTTCTTTTTTTCTATTTTTAATGACGCTACTCCTTTCACTCCCTTTATCAGGTGTTGTTACTGAGAAGTGTAAGGCCAGTCTGACTCTTGCTCCCTTGTAATTCATCAGTTATTTCTTTCTGCTCTTCCCTTTTGTTTTTCAAATTTGTAATTTTTTCTTCTTCTTTTTTTGGGGGGAAGGGAAGACAGAGTCTCACTATGTCACCTAGGTAGAGTGCCATGGCATCACAGCTCATAGCAACCTCAAACTCCTTGGCTTAAGTGATTCCCTTGCCTCAGCCTTCCAAGTAGCTGGGACTACAGGTGCCCACCAAAACATCCTGTTGTTTTTTGTTGCATTTATCATTGTTGTTTAGCTGGCTCAGGCCGGGTTCGAACCCACCAGCCTTGGTATATATGGCTGGCGCCATAATCACTGTGCTACCAGTGCTGAGCCCATATTTGTAATTTCACCCTTATACCTGGGTGTGGATTTTTTTCCTTATTCTTTTCTACTGTTTGATTATGTTATGAGCCCTTTCTCAGAATGAATCCACATTCCTTCATTTTTTCTTTAATTTTTGGGCCATTTAATCTCCGTTATTTCTTCACTTGTCTTTTCCTCGTCCCCACTTCTATTTGTCTTTTCTTTTGGGACTCCTACTTCAATTCTCCATATTGCTCAGCTTTTCTTTTTTTATTTGTTATCTCTTTACCTTTCCCTGCTGCTTTTGGGGTTTGTTCTCCATCTGCTCATCCTATCTGCTGACACTCTTCAATGAAAGTTATGTATATTAGATTACTTTATTCCTGCATCTTCTCAATTGCTTTCTTGTTTAGATTTGCCCTTTTCCTTTCCTACCTGGCAAAATGTGGCTTTCCCTTCAAGGATCTTTTTGAGATCTTTGTCCAGTTTTAGCTGCTGGCCTTCTCCTACTGTACCCAACCAGTGTAGACAACACATTGCATCCTTTGCCAATTTGCTGACCTTGGCAGTGTCCTTGCACAACTTGAGCTTCATCATCCTTTTAGATGGGATAGAACACTGTATTTCTGCCTCAGCTCTTTAGAAGACATACTCTTACTGCAAATGTAGGAAGGTGCATTGAAATGTCTTTTACGGTTCTTACTATAGCAAGAAGTCTCAAAGGGATTGAATTTCAATTTGGTCCCTGTTGCTTCAGCAATGACCCCCAAAGGGCAGAGTCTATGACTTCCTGTTCTTGCATTATTTCACAAATCTCTTCCTGTACCTCCTTATATATAATTATAATGCTTTACTTTAAAATCTGGGTCCATCTGTTTCAATAAGGCTGCTTCAGATGGGATATGTGGCTTGATTTGCTGTCTTTCTTTTATAGTAGTCACACTTTTCAGGTGTCTATTTTGGCAGGTGAGTTTGAGTTCCCCCAGGGGTACCAACTATCTGTCTGGTAATGTGCCCTGGGGAAGGGCTAAAAGCATACAGAGAGGTAAAAAGATGAGGCCCAGGATAGAGAGCCATACCAACCTCCTGGGCTATCCCGTCTGGCTGCCACTCTGCCAACTATGACCATCAAGCTTCACCTGTAAGTTCCCAGGGAAAAGCAGGCTGTGGGGAGGGGCATGAGGGGCGCAGACTCCTCTGGTGAGATCCACTAGCCTGGGGTGAGGGTAGTTGGAGGGGCACTAATGGAGGAGGGGATGCCTGAGTGCTTGGCCCATGCTTGCCCATTTTGATCAATTCCACACTCCAGCAGAGCTTTGAGCTGCCCCAGACTTTCCCAGGCTACAGTGATTTTCTCAAGATAGGGAGGAGGGACTGGACACAGACTACAGGGCAGGGCAGTGAGAGGGGTTAGAGTTCAGGCCCTGGGGTCCATCAAACACTCATTCATTCCATATTGGAAGCCCATTTGTGCCTGGACGTTGTGCTGGGGGATGAGAGACAGTAAGAACAGGACTGGTCCTTGCCCTCAAGGGTGTTAGGCTTTGACAACAAACTAACAGACATGGATGCAAATCCCGACACCACCACCTGGGCAGCTCACTTTGTCTTTCTAAGCCTCAATTTCTTCATCTGCAAATTATCACAGCACCTATTTATAGGATCCCTGAGACAATGCTGTCAGTGATTAGCACAATGCCTGGCACACTGAAGGCTCTCCAAAATGTTTATTATTATTATTATTATTGGGATCGATGATGTTACTGGGAATTGGGTAGGAACTTGGAGCTGCTTCTAAAATGATATATGAGTTGCCTTTCATTCTCTGGGCAAACAAGTTACCCTTAGGGTCTCTGACTGGAGAAAATGAGCAGGTGAGGCATCCAGAATTTCAGAGAAAGAATAGTGAGTGGGTTTTGTTCTTAGAAAATTTGCCATAAAAAGCTAGCAAGGCAGAGAAACAAACAAAGCAAGCTCCAGAGACAACTACTAATACTACCAAAGCGGTTAAGATTTCAGATAACTGGTCTCTTTCCCTGGTTCTCTGTCCTTTTCCTTTCTTCCTTTCTTTTCTTTTTTTTTTTCTTTTTTAAAAATTGAGACAAGGTGTCTCCAGGTTACAGTGCAGTGGCCTCACCACAGCTCACTGCAACCTCAAACTCCTGGGCTCAAGCAATCCTCCTGCTTCAGCCTCTTGAGTAGCTGGGATTACAGGTGACTGTCATGACACCTACCTAATTTTTCTATATTTAGTAGAGGCAATATCGCTCTTGCTCAAGCTGGTCTCAAACACTTGAACTCAAGCGAGCTCCTTTCTCTGACTCCCAGAGTGCTAGGATTATAGGACTGACCAATGTGCCTGGCCAGGTCCCTCCTGGGGATGCTGGAACAACTGCAGAAGGTGTGGGCAGTCGTGTGGTGTACAGCGCTCAGCTATGTGTGGGTGCCTAGGAAGCTCTCAGCCAGCTAGAGTCAACCATTTGCTTTCCTCTGGGAACTGCAGACAGAAACCTTAGGAAACCTCAGGAAACCTCCAGGAGGGTCATGGGCAGAGTAAGGGAAAATGTCACACAATTGCTTTTTGTTGCATGACAGACTGAGTAGATAACTCCAGGTGGCTGATTTTTCTGTTTAGTAGAGATGGGTCTCACTCCTGCTCAGGCTGGTCTCGAACTCCTGAGCTCAAGCAACCCACCTGCCTCAGCTTCCCACAGTCCTAAGATTACAGGTGTGAACCACTGGGCCAGGCCAGAAATTATTTCTTATTAAGTGATTGCTGTGGCTACTTGGCTATTATCACCTCTGGTTAATAAATTAGGAAACTGAGGCTCTGAGAAGCAACGTGGCTTGAGGAGGACAAGGCTTTTCCCCTACTCTTTTTCAACCCTCTTCCTGGCTAATTTCCCCATTCACAGCCAGGGCCCCAGAGCAGGGCATGCTGGCCGCCCACAGACCTGAGGCCTACCCACCCAGGGCCCCTGCAGCTCAGGTGTGTCCTATGCAGGCGGGAGGCCCTGCTGAGCAGAACAGGCCTCTCTGTCTTCCTTCCCTAGGCCAACTTCAGCCACTACCCTGGGAATTTCAAACCGCAGCAAGTTCCAGCCCCACGCCCTGCCCTGCTCAGGGATCTGTGAGGCTCACTGACCAGCTCCTTCCTCGGCTAAGTCCCTTTTCTGTCATCTTGCCTCTTCCTGCCTACCGGGGATTTATACGTCTGATCAGGAATTCATTTCAGAGCAAACAAGGGATCATCCTACCAGGTCCTGAGGACAGCAGGATTCCCAAGGCTGAAACACCACCAACATGGAGACAGGATAGATGGCAATGGGGAAACTGATGAGGGAAATGTGCACAGAGCTTGGAGATTGTCCAGGAAACATAACATGCTGCCGCTGCTACGCTGGTGTAAGAGGCGTAAGACGGCAGCATGCATGAAAAGTGCGTATCTGAACACTGGCTCTTCTGGCCCTCCATAGTTCAGCCCAATTTAAGGAGGTTTCTATTTTGGATATTTTTCTTCAATATCAAACATATATTTTTTTAAAAATCAGGTGAATGTATTGTAATTCTGGATCTTTTTTTTCATCGTACATGAGTTTTTTAGAAATTAAAAGGATTTATTGAGCAACTTAAAATCCATTTTTTTTTTTTTAATCTTCCTTCCCTTTTTATTGGAAGATTGGAAAATAAAGAAAAGTTGCTGGCAGCACCTGTAGCTCAGTGGATAGGACGCTGGCCACATACATCCAGGCTGGCGGGTTCGAACCTGGCCTGAGCCAGCTAAATAACAATGACAACTGCAACAAAAATATAGCCGGCATTGTGGCGTTGTGTAATCCCAGCTGCTTGGGAGGCTGAGGGAAGAGAATGGCTTAAGCCCAAGAGTTTGAGGTTGTTGTGAGCTGTGATGCCACAGCACTCTACTCAGGGTGACAGCTTGAGAATCGATCTCAGAAAAAAAGAAAGAAAGAAAAGTTGCTGCATTGATAAATCCCAGGGAATTTCACCACCCACCACAGTGTCAAAAGAACTTGGAATTTGGAGACATGGATCTTCCCTACATGACCTTGAATGTTGTCTCATCCTCTCAAGATTGTGGTTTCCAAACCTTGAAAATGAGGGTGCTCTCTCCAGTACGTTTCAGGGTCTCAATAGCTCTACCATTCTGTGGCTGTGTCTCAGGAACAATGGGAGGGGACCCAGCTGGGATGTTGCTTTCCCCCTCTCAGAGCTCCAGGAGCAGCGACATCATGTCCAGGCCTCTCCCTTGGGTGTAAATGTCTAGAACGCCCTTCTCTGAGAAAAGGCACTGAGGGTGTTGGGAGAGACGGCAGAGATGTCAACATGTGAGAGGGGCTGCAGTTGGTGGAGATTAGACAATGAAAACTGAATTGCAAGGTCAGAATCTCCTCTCTCAGAGCCAAGAGGCAGCCTGGGCTTATGCATTCCACCGTATCCCTTGAGCACCTGCTATGCTATGAGCAGAGGCTGGGCTAAGTCAGAAGTTTACGGAGAGTGCTACAAGGAGGACACTGCGTCCTGTCTCTGTAGCCATGCTCCCCTAAGCCTCCCTGCTTTCCAGGGGGGTGGGAACCCAACACAGCTGCTTGCCAGGAAGTCAGAAAACTAAAGACCCCTACACTGTACTTGAAGTGGTTCTACCTCTAGCATACAGCTTGCCACCAGTCTGAGGCAGGGTCCATGTGGTGGTGCAGAAACCAGAACTGACCAAGATGAAAAGCTGTTGATGGGAAATTATTACACCAGATTCCCACTGTGTGTCTGGCCCACCACACTGCCTCCCTCCAGCTCACCTCACCACTAACCAGCACAGAGCCCAGCAGGGACAAGGTAAAGAATGCCCCAGCCCATGACGGGTCATAGCAGCCCCTTCCCTTTTCTTCTTCCCCTCCCATCAGATAGTCAAGGCCCTTTGCCATCTGTGGGCTGCACCTCTATCCCCTCTCCTTACCCCTGCAACTTTGAATGGACAGGGGCAACTTTGAATGGACACTTAGAGAACATGAGAAAGGTATGACCCACTTACACTTCCAGCTCCTTCATCTACTCCCAAGTGGCTCTGGGGTCAAGATTCTAAGATGTTATACCTGTGCTCTGGCTGGGCCCATCACTTTGCCACTGACACACACACACCTCAAGAGGAACTGCCTGGAATCTCTTACCCTGCACTTCTGTTCCATCCACCGTGACCACTGTGTCCCACCTCCACACCCACCCATCAGTACCGAGCCATCTCTAAATCCACTACTCTTCATTACCTATTCACCACGTGTCAAGCTTAGTACTTCACATTCATTCATTCAACAGCTGCATACGAAGACACTGCATGACAGGCTCCATGCTGGGGCTGGGGATATAACAGTAAGCCAAATAGATATGGTACCTGCACCCAAAGAGCCACAGTGTAGCAGAAATTAATACCTAGTATTTGTTGAGTGCCTGGTCTATACAGAAACTGTACCAAGCACTTTATATGGATTATCTGACTTAATCTGTCAGAGAAATTGTTTCATTAAGGAGCACATCAAACTGAACCACAGGGGAAAGACTGGATTTGCCCAAGGCTAAAAAGATAGCCCTGGATGAGGGCCATGGCAGGGATTCCAAACCCACGGTGACTCATTCCATAGCAGGGCTCTAACCACTACTTTTCCTCTCCCAGACCCACTCAAATTCCACCTCCTCCTAGGAGTTTTCTGGAACCTTCCTCCTAGACTCAAGGGCTTCCTTGGTCTCTCTAATCCAGCCCTCATATTCCACACAGCCATCTCCTCCTCCCACAAGGATGCCCAGAGAACTTTGCCAGATTCCTCCAGAGCTGCGAGTCTGATGAGCGACCCTAGAGCTGCTGCAGGTAGCTGGTAAACTACCAGCTGCTGCAGGTGCCTGGTAAACTTGGTGATCTGAACCCTGGTGTCTTTCTTTCTTTCTTTTTTCTTTTTCTTTTTTTTTTTTTTTTGATACAGAGTCTCAAGCTGTCGCCCTCAGAAGAGTACTGTGCTGTCACAGCTCACAGCAACCTCAAACTCTTGGGCTTAAGTGATTCTCTTGCCTCAGCCTCCTGAGTAGCTGGGACTACAGGCGCCCAGCACAACACCGGCTATTTTTGTTGTTGTTGTCGTTGTCGTTGTTGTTTTAAGCTGTCCTGGGCCTGTTGGAGCCCGCCAGCCTCAGTGTATGTGGCCGGAGCCCTACCCACTGATCTACTGGCGCCGCCCCCTGGTGTGGGTTTTCATCATGTTGAATCTCAGATCTTCCCGAGGGGCCTCAGCATAGAGCTGACACATCAAGACGCCCATTTCACAGATGAGGCAAACAGAGTCCCTATTAGTGAGTGAAAGTCCTATCTCTTCCGCGGGTCCGATCAGCTCCCTTTTCTTCCAGAGAGCCTGGGTTCCTCTTCTGCCAGAGGCTTCGGTATGGGGTTGGGACTCAGAAACCACCTGCCTACTGATAATTTCAAGCTCCAAATGCAGGCTGGCTCTAGGAGCGCTTCTCTGCGCTCTGTTTAGCTTCATTCGAGCTCTGGGCACCTGCACTCATCCCCTTATCTCCAAACCCCACTAAAGGCGATTAGTCTCCCTCCCACCCACCCACCACCAAACCACCACCTTTGTGCTCAAATATCAGGCACTTGCTCCAACAAAGGTGCAGGAGAGGCCGGGAATTCCTCATCCCCAAACCCGGGCTCTCCTTGGTCCAGCGCGGCCGGCAGGTGGACAGCGGCCGCCGTGCCCGAGCCCGGCCGCACCTTGCTCCAGCAGACCCCGGCGCCCCGGCGCCTCCTACCTGCTCGGCGGACCCCGCTCGGCGGACCCCGCTCGGCGAACCCCGCTCGGCGAACCCCGCTCGGCCCCGCTGCGCTCCCCGCCTGGGTGCCTGCGGCCGCCGGAGCCCGGCGCCTCACACCCGGGATCCCGCCCCCGCCTGGGGTCCCGCCTCCAGCCCCGCCCCGCCCCGTGCAGGTGATCCCGGATCCTGGGGTCCTCTCTGGGGGCGCCGGGGTCCCGCACACTGAAGCGGCGGCGCCTCCCGGTGGTGTCCCCGCGCCTCTCCCGGGCCTGGGTCCTTTTTGAGACTCCAATTCTGGCACAGTCACCAGACCAGTCTTCCAGGTCAGACTTCTCCGGGGACAAAAGAGGAAGGGCCTTGCAAACAGACGCCCAGGCGAGCTCCTGGCAGTTTGTGTAAGGTGTCTTTCAGGAGCATGATGTTAACCTGATTGAAGGGTTTGGGGACGGATTGGGGTTTAGATAATCACAGAATGTTGCACTAGGCGGAAACACTTGGCAACCCGCAAGTGTCAAGAACTCGGCCCATGAGGAATCCAGGACTCCCTCCTCCCAGACTGCTCGGTTTCCCGCTGCATCCTGACCTGGGACTGCACCCCTGGCGCGCGGGCACTTCCTCAGTGTCTGTAGAAAGAGGGAAGGGATCTGAGAGCGAGGAACCTCAACCCCTCTTCTTTTAGAAACAGGGACTCTGAGGCCCAGGAAGCAGAGGTGAGCGCTCAAAGTCACGTAGCAGGTTAGTAACAGGAGTAGATATTAGTTTCCTCATTCTGTGTTGGAATTATATCCAGGAAATGGTGGTTATGGCCTATTGCTTTGCCTCTGAGTGCCTGTGGGAGGCTTTCAAAGCCCCATCACTTCCTCCCCAGCTGGCTAGGAACTGAGAAAGAGTTCCCTGTATTTTTCTAGGAAACTCCAGGATAGTATATATTAATAAATTGAGACATATAATTCTGTTACACAACTTCTTCGCCAAAGATGTGAAACACAATCCTTGGCTTCAAGAGCTTCTCCCTGGGGATGGGATTGGGCCGTGGTGGGGAGGGATGCAGACCTGGCTACAAGAGAGGCGGCAGTAGGGCGGAGCCCACCCTGGCCCTGAGGTCTGAGTTCCAGACAACATGGCACTGTGGGCAGTGTGTGGGGCCAGGGCTCAGGGGTGAGCCTGTCTCAGGTTCTAATTCTGACTCCATTGCTTCCTAATTGCAAAGCCTTGCCCAGTCGCTCACACCTATAATCCTATCACTCTGGGAGGCCGAGGTGGGTGTATTGCTTGAGCTCATGAGTTCAAGAACAGCCTGAGCAATAGTAAGACCCTATGTCTAAAAACATGGCTCAGCGCCTGTGGCTCAAGCGGCTAGGGCACCAGCCACATACACCTGAGCTGGGGTTCCAATCCAGCCTGGGCCGCCAAATGACAATGATGGCTGCAAACAAAAAATAGCCGGTAGTTGTTGCGGGCGCCTGTGGTCCCAGATACTTGGGAGGCAGAGGCAGGAGAATCGCTTGAGGAGTTGGAGGTTGCTGTGAGCTGTGATGCCACAGCACTTTACCCAGGGCGACAGCTTGAGGCTCTGTCTCAAAAATAAATAAATAAATAAAAACAGCCAGGTGTTGTGGCGGGCACCTGTAGTCCCAGCTACTTGGGAGGCTGAGGCAAGAGAATCGCCTGGGCCCAAGAGTTTGAGGTTGTGACCTGTGATGCCTCTACTGAGGGTGACAATGTGAGACTCTAATAATCATACTCACAAGCATAATTGCCAGGTAAAAGGAATTTTGAAAACCTCTTGAGACTCATTTTCCTCTGTAAATGAAGATAATGTACTTAGTTCAGTATAGTTGCGGTGAGGATTAGAAATGAGATAAAGGTTGCAGAGTGCTACGTAAATGGGAGGATCACTGTTCTAAGTGGTAGTAGGGCTTGGGATGGGGACAAGATGATGCAAAGGGAACCTTGGCATCTCTGAGTAGGAGACGATTCTGTGGCCTCAGTCTTCTGTTACTTATGGCTCTGCTCTACCTGCTGCTTTCTCTCCATAAGACACCTGCCAAGTCAGAATGAGTTTGTGCACAATCACAGTGAGGGACTTAGGAATGGAGCGCTCCTTTCACCAGCCTTCCCATAGCCAGGGTCACACACACACACACACACACACACACACACACGAGCCAAGCCTAGGGAGGAAGAAACATAAAAAAGCTGGAGATGACCCTCACCTCTCAGCTTATTCACTCATTTCATACTAGGGAATATTCACAAGGGGCCAGGCTATTTGCAAGGGGTGGTGGTCCCTCCCTGCCCTGTAGACCTCACCTTCCAGTGGGGTAAGGGAAGAACAGTTTATCCAAGCACAAAACTGGGTAACATAAAAGAAAAATGACCTGTGACGCAGTGGCTCACACCTGTAATCCTAGCACTCTGAGAGGCCAAGACAGGAGGCTCTTTGAAGCTCGGGAGTTCAAGACAAGCCTGAGCAAAAGCGAGATGCCATCTCTACCAAAATCAGAAAAACTGGCTGGGCATTGTGGCGGATTCCTATAGTCCCAGCTATTTGGGAGGCTGAGGTAAGAGGATCGCTTGAACCCACGATTTTGAAGTTGCTGTGAGCTGTGACACTATGGCACTCAACTCACAGCAACAAAGTGAGACTCAGTCTCAAAAAAAAAAAGTCTGTGAAAAGTTCTGTGAAAGAGATAATTCTCTGCTGTTGTTGATCACTGTGAGTGCGAGGGCAGGGGCTCCTTCAGGAAAAGAGGAAAGGATATTTGGACAGGAGAGAACAGGTGACTTGAGATCTGAGAGACAAGCAGACAGAGGGGCTGGAGCTGGGGAAGATTCTAGAAGGGGATGGGTATCAGTATGTGCAAAGCCCGTAAGGCCAGTGTGGCCAGCAGGAGTGAAGGTCAGGGGAGAATGGACAGCCTGAGGTCAGAGGCAGGTAGAGCTCAGCTGTTGTGAGGTCTTACAGGTCAGAGAGAAGAGTTCAGGGAAGGGCATGAGGGTATTCAGAAAGGCAACCACCTGATCTGACTTACTGTTTTTTTTCTGAGACAGAGTCTCATTCTGTTGCCCTGGCTGGAATGCCACAGGGTCAACCCAGCTCACAGCAATCTCAAACCCCTAGGCTCAAGCAATCCTCCTGCCTCAGCCTCCGAAGTAGTTGGGACTACCGGTGCCCACCACCACACCTAGCTAGTTTTTCTATTTTTAGTAAAGACAGGATCTCACTCTTGTTTAGGCTGGTCTGGAACGCCTGAGCTCAAGCAATCCTCCTGCCTTGGCCTCCCAGATTGACCTACATTTTTAACAGATCACTCTGGCTGTCTGAAAAGAACAGAATGGGGGAGTCCAGGCAGAAGCATGGCATGGAATGGGGGTTGAGCATGGAGGCAAACAGCAGAGGTCAGATTTGGTATATATTCTGGAAAGAGAACAGACAGGAACTGCTCACAGAGAAGGTTCAAAGGAGGCCAAGTAGTGGTTTGGTGGCTGAGGATCAACTCCTGCCCTGAGTTTCGGTGGCTTCCATGACCAGTCTTTTTTTTTTAGAGACAGAGTCTCACTTTGTTGTCCTCGGTAGAGTGCCCTGGTGTCACAGCTCACAGCAACCTCCAGCTCTTGGGCTTAGGCGATTCTATTGCCTCAGCCTCCCAACTAGCTGAGACTACAGGTGCCCACCACAGCACCCGGCTATTTTTTGTTGCAGTTTGGCAGGGGCCAGGTTTGAACCCACTACCCTCGGTATATGGGGCTAGCGCCCTACTCACTGAGCAATAGGTGCTGCCCTCTTTTTTTTTTTTGCACAGTCTCACTCAGTTGCCCTTGGTAGAGTGTCATGGTGTCATAGCTCACAGCAACCTCAAACTCTTGGATTCAACTCATCCTCTTGCCTCAGCCTCCCAAGTAGCTGGGACTACAGGCTTGCCAGAATGCCTGGCTATTTTTAGAGAAGAGGTCTTGCTCTTGCTCAGGCTGGTCTTGAACCCCTGAACTCAGGCAATCCACCTGCTTTGGCCTTCCAAAGTGCTAGTACTACAGGCATGAGCCATTGCACCCAGCCCCCCATGACCAGGATCTTAAATTAACTCTTCTCTGGCTGAGCTGGGTCACAGACCTTCTGGTCTCTCCTGGATTTGACACCCAAGTCCAATCCCAGAGAGGCGAGGAGACATGCTGTTTCTTATGTACATTATGTAAACATTGGAAATGACCACAATTCCAAGTAATAGAGTGTGGCCAAGCTAGCTGTGCTTCATGATGGAAGCTCCAGCCATAAACGAATTCTCAGGCGTTTCCAGGGCATAGAGACACATGTACACGTGTAAATAGAAAATGAATATAACACATTAAACTCTTAGAACTATATGAAATCTATGCCCATATGCTGATTAAGATTCGAAGGGAATTTGGTGGAATATAAATAAATTGTGCTAATTTTCCATGTTCTTTTTCCTGTAAAGATAATGTTTGTATAAATCAGTTTTATAAGTCAATGAAAATTGCTCAGAAAATTACCCAACAAACCACCCTGTTTCAGCTGTACCATATGGACTGTTAGGTACTGGGAGATTTTATTCTTTTCTTTAAAGAGACAGAGTCTCACTTTGTCACCCTCGATAGAGTACTGTGGTGTCACAGCTCACAGCAACATCCAGTTCTTGGGCTTAGGAGATTCTTTTGCCTCAGCCTCCTGAGTAGCTGGGACCACAGGCGCCTGCCACAATGCCCGGCTATTTTTTTGTTGCAGTTTGGCTGGGGCTGGGTTCAAACCTGCCACCCTGGGTATATGGGGCTGGTGCCCAACTCACTGAACCACAGGCACCACCAGGGATATTTTATTCTTTAAAAACTGCTGCTGCTCTTGAAAGCAATGAAACTTGCTTATAAAATTACCCAACAAACCACCCGGTTTCAGCTGTACCATATGTATTCTTAGGTACTGGGAGATTTTATTTAAAAACTGCTGCTCCCCCATGAAAAATCCCCAAATGCACTGAGCGATCTTTCCCTTTCCCCTTAGCGGAGACTGTTGCCGTGAACCCTGTTGCTGTGAACCAGCCTTTGAGCATCTGGATGTTCATCTCCCGGCCAGGATTGTCCAACCTTTCACTTCTCCCTTCAAAGCCTTAATCTGCCATTTATGGCTTTTGAGATGGTTGCTGGGGAAACCAGCAAGTGTCATGTAGGATTAGAATGCAATTGCAGGGGTAGACAAAGCACAGAGAATCATGAATCCAGAGAAACCCAAGTCCACATTGATTAATCCAGTCCAAAAAATAAAAAAAAGAGGAAGCAAAGATATGTAGGCCCAAATGATTTTGAATTAAGTTCTTTACCTTACCTCTCAACCACAAGGGCGGAGGGGACAGCAAAGGCCAAAGGACACAGGTCATGCTTCTTAATTATCACAGGTCACACCACTTGATTTTTCACGTGGCTGTTCTCCAGCTAGACGTGTATCAGGGGGTGGTGCCTACGCAGGAGATCCAGAGGAGGGCAGACAGTCCCCCCCAGGCTGTCCTGCACATGGATTAATTCCCATTTCACTTCTGGGAACATCTGGTGGTGCAGGATGAGGAGATAAGAGGGTGTCAGGGGCTGTAACCCCAGCAAGCCACTTGCTCTCTCTGGCCCTGTTTTTTCTCATCTGGGAAATGGTAGCTTGGATTGCTTGGTCTAGGGATTTTCAAATGGTGTGTTATGAGAGGATCATAGGTGTGCCTCAAACATTTTTGAAGATCATTAGTTGAATTATTTTTGAAAGAAGTTCAAAGCATAGTAAGTATATTCTTTTTTTTTTTTTTTTTGTAGAGACAGAGTCTCACTTTACCACCCTCGGTGGAGGGCTGTGACGTCACAGCTCACAGCAACCTCCAGCTCGTGGGCTTCTGTGATTCTCCTGCCTCAGCCTCCCGAGCAGCTGGAACCACAGGTGCCCGCCACAACGCCTGGCTATTTTTTAGTTGCAGTTCGGCCGGGGCTGGGTTTGAACCTACCACCCTCGGTATATGGGGCCGGCGCCCTACTCACTGAGCCACAGGTGCCACCCCATAGTAAGTATATTCTTTTCTTTACTCTTTTTTTGGATAAACATCATTTAAGTGTGCTACAGAAGTTTAACTCTAGGTTCAAGTGTGCCATGAGATAAAAGAGGTTGAAAACTGTTGGCTTGGTCTCTGAGGTCTTCTCCAGCTCTGTGCTAAGTTTGGTGATCATGCCTGTTCCTTTAAACTGCCAGCCCGGGTAATTACCTGACAGCTTCCCCATTTCTAAAATGTACATCAGCACAAACAACTTGCAGGTAATTACAAGGGAAAATCTTCTATTCACAGAATGACGAGAAGCTGTAAATTAAGTCAAGCCCTCCTGCCATCAGCAAAGCCACTCTTTCTCACCTTGACAAAGTGAGTTAGACCATTTGTGGTGATCTCAGAATCCCTCTCCCCTGGTAACTTCTGGATGCATACCCTAATATCACAGTCACCTTAGGAGTCCCAGAGTGAAAGCAGAAAGAATACACACACACACACTAAGAAACAAAGAAAAAGGAGAGAGAGAAAGAAAAAGAAAAAAGCTGGCGTAGTGGCTCACTTTGGGAGGCACAGGTGGGTGGATTGCCTGAGCTCAGGAGTTCGAGACCAGCCTGAGCAAGCACAAGACCCCATCTCTACTAAAAATAAAAAAACTAGCCAGGCATTGTGGCAGGTACCTCTACTCTCAGCACTTGGGACGCTGAGGCAGGAGGATCGACAGAGCCCAACAGTTTGAGGTCGCTGTGAGCTACGACATAATGGCACTCTACCTAGGGTGACAGAGTGAGACTTTGCCTAAGGAGGAGAAGGGGAAGAAGAAGAAATTTCAATGGCTCTTCTATTTACTTGCTGTGTGACTCAGACAGGTCTCCTAACCTCTCTGGGCTTCTGTTCTCTCTTCTATAATTCATTCACTCATTCAGTGAATATTTTCTGAGAGCCTGTTATGTGCCTGCAGTGAATGGAAGAGATGGTCATTTCTGTCCTGATGAAGCTTAAATTATTTTTTATTCATATTTTTAAGAGATGGGAGTCTTGCTATGTTGCCCAGGATGGAGCACAGTGACTATTCAGTTTCCATCAGACTGCACTAGAGCCTTGAACTCCTGGATTCAAGTGATCCTCCTTCCTCAGACTCTTTTTTTTTTTTTTGAGACAGAGTCTGGCTATGTCGCCCTCAGTAGAGTGCTGTGCCATCACAGCTCACGGCAACTTTAAACTCTTGGGCTTAAGCAATTCTCTTGCCTCAGCCTCCCAAGTAGCTGGGATTATAGGCACCCGCCACAAAGCCTGGCTATATTTTTGTTGCAGTTGTCATTGTTTAGCTGGCCTGGGCTGGGTTCAAACACACCAGGCTGGGTGCATACGGCCAGCGCCCTACCCACTGAGCTACAGGCACCGCCTCAGACTCTTTAGAAGCTAGGACTTCAGGTGTCACCACCATGCCTAGCAGAACCTTAACACCTCATCACAGAAAAATGACAAAAATAAAACAATTGTACAGCATATTGGAGAATAATAAGTGACCTAGAGAAACACCCAAAAATGTCGTGGTGAGAATGAATGAGCCCGTTACATTACTTTGCCAAACAGTAATAAGCTCTGAAAATATAAAAAGTAATTGAAGCACTGTGCGGGATCTGGGCAGAGACTTTACTAGCACTCCTCGTCTGACCCTTTGTTTGACTCCTGCGCTTTCCCAGACCTCTCACCTATGCCTGGCCTTCCATCAAGACCCCACGTCCTGCCATGAAGCCCATGTGACACTCTCCTCCCCCAGTCAAAAGCAACACCCTTCTCGGGGCACCCTAACACTGTGTTTGCACCTGACCTAGGGCCTGCCCTTCTCTCCTTCTACCACAGCTGGCTGCTCACGGATCTGTCTTCCTGTTCTTTTGTAGGCTCTGGGAGGGCAAGGGCTGAGGTTTATATTCCCCACTCCTACCCTGCACATTTTATGTTAGATAGATTTTTTTTTTTTTTTTAATGTTTAATTGCAAAACGAGCTTGTTTGCCTCCTACCGCCCTCTGCCTTGTGTGGACTCTGCCTTTCTTACAGGCGGCCAGCAGGGATTTATAGGAGAGATGTAGTAAGGGGTGCAGGTTAAGGGCACAAGGCTCCAGGAGCACTCCTGAAGTTGCTGAGGGCTTTCTTTTTGCCTACAACTGCTTTGTCTAGGGACATCCAAGCATCACTCCGGTGAGAGGAGGCCATGTCTATGTAGAACGTTAAATGCTCCCGGAATTCAAGATTTCACTACTTTTTATTCTGGGATCCACTTACCAGGCACCCAGGGGAATTCGAGGTGGGAATGACCTAGTCCCCAGCCTGCTAAAAAAATCAGAGTCCTGGCTGACAATCGGTCTGGACATTGTGGGATTTTTCTGGAAAGACTGGTGTCACCAGGGATCTGGTTCCAGGATGTGCAGGTTAGGGCTGGGTGTTTTACCCTTCTCTTTATCCCTCTCTGCAAGGCAAGCTAAGCTCACAGTGCAGGGAGAGTGATGTCTACATAGCCTGTCATGGCTTACATGACAATGTCCTTGACCTCTATCGAACCTGAACAGCTCACACGACCTGTTCACTCTGTCATCATGCAAGGCCAAGGAGTCAGGCAATGGTGTCAAGTTAGAGCATCTCGGCTACTACCAGCTGCACTTGCCAAGTGTCTTCTCATTCCCTGTGCTGTTCACTCCTACAGTTAACCTGCCAGAAAGGATCATTGCCCCTGTTTTACATACAAAATGACCTCACAAGATGTCATGGTGAAGGGGGATTTTATTTTTATTTATTTTATTTTATTTTTTTTTTTAGAGACAGAGTCTCACTTTTGTTGCCCTTGGTAGAGTGCCGTGGCATCACAGTTCACAGCAACCTCCAACTCCTGGGCTTAAGCAATTCTCTTGCCTCAGCCTCCCGAGTAGCTGGGACTACAGGCACCTGCCACAACACCCGGCTATTTTTTTGCCAGGGCCGGGTTTGAACCTGCTACCCTAGGTATATGGGGCCAGTGCCCTACTCACTGAGCCACAGGTGCCGCCCTGAAGGGGAATTTTAAGCACAGCAATTGACTCAGAATCCCAATTTCTTTCCAAATTTGAAACACGCAGATCCTCAAGACTGCTCCCCCAGCCTGACTCCGGAGTCCCCGTAAAATCCTGGCCACCTGAGTTGAAGGGGAGTCGTCTGTTCTTGGTGGCTTCTCAGCCTTTGGCATGTAGTCCAGCTTTTTGGGCTTCGCAGATGAGAAAGGGTTTTACATCGTAGAAGGGAAAGGACTTAGCTGGGGAACCAGGAGGAGTCAAGTACAACTTCCAACAACCTCATGCGTATACAGATAACCAGCGAAAGCAGAACATGTTCCAAAGAAAAATAATTTCACAAATCAAGAGACAGATAGCAAATAAGTAACCACCAGTGAGGACAGCTGCGGGGATCCCAGAGAAGTGGCCAGCCTTGAGAGGTGGGTGGCTGTGCCCCAAACATAACACTGGTCGTAAACAGGAAATATATTACAAATTGATTTCAAGGAGGCACTCATAGCTCAGTGGGTAGGGCACCGGCCACATGCACCAGGACTGGTGGGTTTGAACCTAGCCCAGGCCTGCTAAAACAAAAAAATAGGCAGGAGTTGTGGTGGGCACCTGTAGTTCCAGCTACTCTGGAGGCCAAGGCAAGAGAATCGCTTGAGCCCAAGAGTTTGAGGTTGCTAGGAGCTGCAACATCAGGCAGTCTACCAAGGGCAACACGGTGAGATTCTGTCTCAATTGAAAAAAAAAAAAATTGACGGACCACAACTATGGAGCACATTGCAAGTACAAGTTGGATCTATCATGTGTAGAACACAAACGTCCTAATGTTATAATTGGGTAAACTTTTTCCTGTTCTCACCTCTCTTCTACCTTTTCATTCTGTAGTAACCATAACTCTGCTCTATCTCAATAGTACAACTTGACTACTACAACATTGTTTACAATAGCCAAGATATGGAATCTGCCCATGTGTCCATCAATAGATAAATAAATAAAATGTGTATATAAACACAATGGAATAGTCAACAATAAAATTAGAATGAAATCATGTCATTTATAGTAACATGAATATGTCTAAAGGACATTAAGCTAAGTGAAACTTAAGATAGCCTCAGAAGAGCAAATACTACACGTTCTCCCTCATTTGTGGGAGCAAAAATGTGTTTTTAACTTTTGACAGTTTGATGATAATGTGGTATACAAAGGCTTTATTTTTTGTTTAAATCTGAATTGGATAATGTTGAACTACCTGTATGTACACCTCCTAAATTTTTAGAAGTGTTAACTTTTATTTTGTTTAATAGTTTTTCTGTTCATTTCTCCATCTCTTTTCTCCTTCACTCCTCTAATGCAAATATTTGTTTACTTAATGATATTCTCTATGTCCCATAGTCTTTCTTTTTTCAAATTTATATGTAATTCTTCCTTCTGATTAGATTATTTCAAAAGCCCTGTCTTCAAGTTCAGAAATTCTTTCTTCTGCTTGACATAGTCTGTTGTTAGTGCTCTCTATTATATTTTTTATTTCATTCATTGAATTATTCAACCTCAAGATTTATATTTGGCATTTTTATAATTAAATCTATCTTTTGGTTGAATTTATCATTCATGATTTCTGAATTCATCAAATTGTTTGTCTTTATTCTCTTGTATCATGTCGAGTTTCCTTAACATTATTATTTCATTTCCCCTTATAGGCGTTTCATAAACATTCTTTTCTTTGGGACCTATTATTGTAAATATTCTGTGTCCTTTTGAAAGTATCATGTTTCCTTGATTTTTTTATGCTTATGTTGTCTCTGGGTTGATACTGTCACATTTAATGGAAAAGTTATTTTTTCCAATTTTATGTGTTAGCTTTTGTAAGGAGACATTTTTCCTTGTGGGTGGGTTCTAGGGTATAAACTGGGTGTGGTGCATTGGCTCTGATTCTGGATAGGTTCTGTGGCATGGTTACCATGCAGTTTTTTCACCTGTAATCCTTGTCAGTGATGTCTGCAATTGCCACTGTAGCATAAGATGTGGGAGTTGGTAATGGTGGTGGTATGGTTTTGCTGAGGATGGGGGTACTGGATTGGATTTTGGATTGGGCATTTGGGGGCACAATGTGCTAACAGGCTGTGTGGCAGGGTCTCTGGAGGGCTGGGCCCCCAGCAAACTGGTTATCAGGTGAGGTGTGGGCACACACATATGTAAGTCTCTTGTTATGAGAGTGAAAAGGGGAAGTGTTACCTTCCTTCAAGTCTAGTAAAGTGCATCCCCAAAGAATCTCTAATATAGAATAAACTTGTGACAAGAGGATTCCAAATAGTGGAGATTTTTCAAGAAACCAGTTGCACTATTTTTATTATGTTGTGGTTCTCTGAGGAAAACATGAACTTGGATAGTGTACAAAGATAACTCTGAGAAGATTAGTTTACATGCAGTTTAACTACATGCCTTAAAAATAAAAAAATCTGTTAATCATAGTTCACTTAAATATTTATACCACAAAGGAAAAAATAGATCACCTTAATTATATACATGAGATGTTGGTGTTAAGTTGCTTCAGAGAATTTTACTTACATATTATTTGTTCTGAGAGGCACAAATTATTTTTTGAGTTGGGTTGATAAGTTTAGATTCACCGTGACCTGTCTTTTAGCAGTCTAGACATGCTGCTTCAAGTTTTCAGTGAACTGCTTGCTTATAAACTTTTGATAACTTCTTTAAATAAATTGAATTTCCCATTTTGGCCCTTGCACTCATGCTACTATCTGGAAGAGAGACAGAATGCTTTTAGAATTCTGTTGGGCCACCTTATTCTGAGGATCTAATTCTATAACCTTCCTACAGTCTCTTAATAACTGTGAGGGATGTGCATGTCTATATGATCTATTCTTAGACAAAATTTAGACCATGTTTCTTCTTTGGAGACCACTAAATAGAAGTCCCCTTACTGTCCTGCTGGCTTCCTAAATATCAGTGTTCATGCTGTGTGTGGGTTGATCAGAGCTTTCATACACCTACAGTTCTATGCTAAAAATAAGACAAAATCATTTGTTTCCTAGGCAACTATTTCATGGAACATGTATAGTTCTCCTTTGAAGGTATCTTAAATGATAAAATTTTAATGTGTTCACTTAAAAAAAAACAAAACAATCTATTAATCATATGCTTTAGCATGCATAGATTACTGTTGGCAAGTAAACTCTGACTAAATTCGAACCTGTGCCCAAGGAGGGCCAGGTATTCTTTCCTGTAAGAAGTGTACATAGCAGATAAAAAAGACAGTAGGGCATAAGAATAGAATAAAGAAAGGAAGAAAGAAGAGAGAAAAGGAATAAAAGAGAAAAAGAAAAATGGAGAAAGGAAAAACCTGTAATGACTACTTAACCTGCAGCATTATTATGCAAATTAAAGCAAATTGTTAGCCAGATGCTTGCTACTTATTATAATGGTCTATAAATTATAACATTATTTTTTATTTTGTTAAACTGAAAACAATTATTTCTTTGTTAAATACTTGGAGAGCGACTGAAATGTTAAATGTATTAAGAACATTGGCTGTATTATGACATATTATGTTATAATTAGGCCTAAGACATCAGTAAAGATAAGATATTGGTAGACTGGGAAAGACAAATCTTTTCTTTGGCTTAAAGTGATATTAGTATGTAGAGATGTACTGTCTGGGTGAATTATACCCACTTCAGTCAACTATTTTTATGTAGATGGCTTTATATAAAATATTTTATATGCATTAACTCATTATATTCTGACCACCCTAGAAGAAAGATGTCATTGTTGATATTTTCAATATATGAAACAGATGGTGAGAGATTTTTAAATGTTCGACTAAGAATCTTGTATAGTTGGCAAGTCTAGGATGTAGAATTCAAATTCAGGTCAGATTCATACATTAATCTAGAGGTTCTCTGTTTAGCCATTTTTCTAGGGAATTTTTATCTATCATTTCCATAAAAGCAAAAAGTAACCAAGAGAATTTGGCAAAGAATTATTAGAAAAATCAGACTGGCTTATCTAGTAGAAAAAGAAATCAATATCTGGTATCTCTAACCATGAGCAGGACACAAGTAAAAATTATAAATTATTTTAGTGCTGTTTTCCCCATTAGGAAACTTTAGAGCTTAGTAAGTAAATAATACAATTTGAAACATTGATTTCATATTGACTCATGGTGTTATTATTCCAAACCTGAACCTTTCCTGGACTTATACAGATGCCTAAGAAACATCACTTCTGCAAAGTAATTTCACTGAGAATTACAACAAAGGAAAAGATACTAGCCCCCCCTTTTCTTCCATCTTAAGTGTCTTTAAAGAAAACCTTAGAAATTGATATACTGAAACAAAAATAACCCTTTAGTGAAATCACAATCTTCTACTAGTTATATAAAAACTGTAAAAAAAATATTATTTAGTTTGTATTAATTTTTCTTATTTTGACATTTCACACACATTTTAGAGAAAAACATATAAATTTTAACTGTCTCAATTTATTTTTAATATATCAAACATATTTTTTCTTGTCAATTGAAAGCATATTTTCTTTTACCTTTTCTATAGTTGGGTGTAATCATCCTATAGGCTGGTGACATTGCATGTGCTTTTATATATAATGACTGGCTTTTATAGAGGGTTTCAACTGGTTCAATTTTTCCAGCTTTCTCCCGTAGATTACAGAATAAATGTCTCAGTTTCCTTTGTCAGTTTGGACCCCAGCTATTAGAGTCGTGCTGACGAATAAGATCTTTGAACAGGTTTCAGTTGACAAGTTCTGAAACAGAATATCCTTTTGCTGAAAACAGATTGAATATATACATATCATTTAACAGTGTTTGACCATTCAAATGTGTGAGATATTGAGGGTCCAAACACAGATCGAAGAGAGAAACTGTTTGAAAGAATTATACACTTTTGTTACTCACAGTTCCCTAGAGAGAACACAGCATGCTATGAAGGGTTACTTGGAGAAATATGTATATGTATGTATATACACACATTACATGTATATATACAGTTCTTTGTTGTGTTTAAATTTTTAGAGTTACTTCCCCATTCTTATAAAAAATAACCCATATTGTTAAAGGATAGAAAGATGACCAACCCCATTCTTCCTTTTTCCTACTACTAGTATTGAGCGAGCCAAGCCAATGTCCAAGCCATCTTCCACAAATAAGTTATTTCCTCCTTTTCTTTTTTTCTTATTCCTTTTATTATTATTATTATTGTTGTTGTTGGGGCTTCATTGAGGGTACAAAGAACCATTTGTATTTTATTGCATTTGTTAGGTAAAGTCCCTCTTAAATTGTGTCCTGTCCCCTACACTGTCACTCCACATCCTCCTCCCTCCTTCCCTCTCTGTTCTTCCCTTCCTCACCCCCCCTTCTCCCTGTCTGCTCCCCCCTTCCTCCCTTCCCTTCCTCCTTCCCCTGCTGTCTACTCTCATATCCTTTGTATTGACCTGAACGGAAGTGGAACACATTATTCTTATTTCCTCCTTTGTACACATACAATCATCTCTCTTCCCTCCCCAAGTCACATTTTCCTGTTCCTTCAGAAGGCAGAGAAGAATTTTTGGGAAAATGTCATGTCACTCTGATCTACTAATTATATTCATAATTTGTTATTCTATACTATTTAGATGACTCTGCATGTTTCACAATCTACAGATTGCAATCTTGCTTAGAGTAAATGCACAATGAAGATTTATTATGGAATAAATGTTTGTTAAATGATTTCAAATCTACTTCACAAAAGTGCCCTATGGAGACTAATCATGAATACTTTGAGAGTAAAAACTGTAACTCTGTGGCTCGTCATTTACCACATGCCTCAGGCCAGGACTGCATGGGTTATGGATATGCCATTTATTTAACTGTTTTGGATCTTGGGAGATATAAATAATAATATATTAATATAACTATGTATGTCATTTAGTTAATGACATAATATATAATATACATGATAATATATTAGCCAGAGTCAATTGTTTTGGATTCTGGGTGATATAATAATACTAATAATAGTATATTGATAATACATGTAGTTACTGATGTTATATATAATAATATATTAGCCAGAGTCATGCTATTTGTCCTTATGGATTTTAGTCTAACAGTAGAAAAATACATTAATAAATTACAAGTATTTATTTCATTTCAATCAGAAAAGAGTTGCAAAGTAACAAATTATAATTAGATTAATTACAGAAATATAAATAATTTTCATAATAAAATAGTAGTTCAAGCTGAGACCTGAAGGATGTAAGAATGTTAGTAAATATTTTACCCTGAATTCTGTATTGTTCACCAGATTCCTCAGTGTGATTTTAATTACCTACTGACACTCACATTATCATTTACTAGGTAAACCTGTCTGGGATATAAGATGGTTTTTATTTTTTATTTATTATTATTTATTTGTTATTAAATCATAGCTGTGTACATTGATATGATCATGGGGCATCATATACTAGCTTCATAAACTGTTTGACACATTTTCATTACACTGGTTGACATAGCCTTCCTGGCATTTTCTTAGTTACTATGCTAAGACATTTACATTCCACATTTACTAAGTTTCACAATTACCCCTGTAAGATGCACTGCAGGTGTAATCCCACCAACCCCCCTCTCTCTACACACCTTCCCCCTCCCTCCCCTCCCTTTCCCCCTTTCCCCTATTCTTAGGTTGTAACTGGGTTATAGCTTTCATGTGAAAGCCCTAAATTAGTTTCATAGTAGTACTGAGTACATTGGGCACTTTTCCTTCCATTCTTGAGATACTTTACTAAGAAGAATATTTTCCAGCTTCATCCATGTAAACATAAAAGAGGTAAAGTCTCCATCTTTCTTTAAGGCTGCATAATATTCCATGGTATACATATACCACAATTTATTAATCCATTCGTGAGTCGATGGGCACTTGGGCTTTTTCCATGACTTAACAATTATGAATAGGGCTGCAATAAACATTCTGGTATGAATATCTTTGTTATGATGTGATTTTTGGTCTTCTGGGTAAATGCCCAGTAGAGGAATTACAGGATTGAATGGCAGATCTATTTTAAGATCTCTAAGTGTTCTCCATATATCTTTCCAAAAGGAATGTAATAATTTGCATTCCCACCAGCAGTGCAGAAGTGTTCCCTTTTCTCCACATCCACGCCAACATCTCTGGTCTTGGGATTTTGTGATATAGGCTAGTCTCACTGGAGTTAGATGATATCTCAAAGTAGTTTTGATTTGCATTTC
>CAUYPK010031538.1:0-40683 GCA_963574355.1 Loris lydekkerianus | reverse complement strand
TAAGATTCTAAATAGTTTATCCCTATATGTGAAACTTAGTAAATGTGGAATGTAAATGTCTTAGCACAACTAAGAAAATGCCAGGAAGGCTATGTTAACCAGTGTGATGAAAATGTGTCAAACGGTCTATGAAACTAGTGTATGGTGCCCCATGATCACATTAATGTACACAGCTATGATTTAATATTTAAAAAAAACACAAAATACATCTTTTTAAAATAGGCTATGCATTAATTTGGACATTTGGGCATTACCAATTATCATTAAATGCACTGATGATTAAGACAGTATACACATTTAATTCTACTAATTCACAACTGAGTAGTCCATTCCTTTCAACTTGCTGACTTCTGGCCAGCGCAATGGCTCACACCTATAATCCTAGCACTCTGGGAGGCCGAGGAGGATTGCCTGAGCTCAGGAGTGAGCAAGAGTGAGACCCTTGTCTCTATTAAAAATAGAAAACCTAGTGGGGCATTGTGGAGGGCACTTGTAGTCTCAGCTACTGGGGAAGCTGAGGCAGCAGAATCACTTGAGTCCTGGAGTTTGTGTTTGTTGTAAGCTCTGTCACCACATCACTCTACCCAGAATAACAGAGTAAGACTCTGTCTCAAAAAGCAAACAAATAAACAAAAAAAAAAAAAAACACCAGACATATGTATATGCGATAAAAATAAATAAATTTGCCCACTTCTCAGAATTACTAGCTAAAATGTTTGCATTACTACAATGCATAATTTTCTAGACTCAAAAAAAATTTCTCTGTTACTCATGTCATCCCTCCTCTCCCTGACATAAATTCTTACCTCCCAGCAGCTACATTGTGCCACAGTCTGGTTCCAAAGGTTTTTCACAGATTTAAACCTATAACCACATGTTTCTTTCCTGTCCACCTGTTTCCAGATGCCTGCTTGTTAACCTGATTCTTTTAAGTCCATGAAAAGAGAAAGATCCTAGAGACAGCCAGGAGTTGGGCTAGGTAGACACTTGAGGCAGAAGGCAAAGGAATACAATAGTTAAAAGGAAGAATGCTTGGAACAAAGTATGTGTTTTGGAACAAAGTATGTGTTTATCCACAGGAGAAATGGGGGCCATTCATTTAGTTCAAGCCATGGGTGGATGTGAAGAACAGTCCATCAGAGAGGGGGAAGAGTGTGCCACGAGTCAAGGTCTCCCCTTTGGGTCTTCTCTCTTGATCTTGAATCACGAACCCGTGATAGCATGTGCCCCACGTGGATTGCCAAGTACAAAGCAGAGAGGTCCTCACTGCACAAAACACGTGCTAGTGTTTCTCAGAACAACATTTGGCTCTGTCTTCTGCTTGCCTAACTCTGACCCTGTTCCTGTTCGCCAGAGGGCTGACAGCTGATGGTGGGTGCCTTTGAGTACATGGAGACAGGAAGCAGCAGAGGGATCAGCAAACCTTGGGCCAAATCCTAGAAATAATTTGGCAACCTCATCAGATATCTGTCGTCCTGTTATTTTATGTTTTTATGAGCATACGTTAAAACAAACCAACAATCTAAAAACACAACATAACAAAAACTTCCCATGCCATTGGCAGACATGGGAAAAGCAATTATAAATATTTCTTAAGCATCTGCATGTGTCTCTTGGCTGACTATTCATGGGGAGTTTTTGCTCCTATGTTGGCTGACGGCCAGCACACAACAGGGTGGAACACAGTCACTTCCCAGCAACTGTGCATTCAAGAAAAGATAAAGCCCAATTCAAGTCAAATAATTAGCTAAATGTGCTGTTAATTTTAGCTCCTAAATTTCTTTAGGAAATTCATGATGTCACTGCCCATCCCAAACTAACCCATCCAGGGCTCTGTATGACTTGCAGAAAAAGGTTTGTGCGTGTATTTACTGTGGCACAGATGGTTCGTGCCTGCACTCTGTCCCTTCAGTTGCCTTTCTTTGTAATCTGTACCCCGTGCTTCAGCGATACAGCACTACCGAATTTGACAAACATGCTAGTTGCTTCTTACTTGTAACAAAGGCTTATGGGACATTGCAATTAACCATACCTAGGGTCAAAGCATCTCCACTAAAAAATGATGTCACCTTGTGGAAATTTCTTAAACTCTGAATCTTAGCTGCATTGTCATTAAAATAAGGATTAAAGGCACCTACCTTGGAGGAGTATGGAAGGAGCCAAAGTGAGATGATGACTCTAATGCAGCGGTTCTCAACCTGTGGGTCGCGACCCCTCTGGACTGTATTAAAGGTTCACAGCATCAGGAAGTTTGAGAGCCACTGCTCTAAAGTTTTTAGCAATGTACCTGGGCACCATGGACCTTCTCCTCCTGCCCGTCCCTACGCCAGCTCCTACTCATCTCCCAAAATCTACCTCAAAAGTCATTTCCTGATGCAGCCTTCCTTACCTGGGTCCCCTTCATTTTATCACACGGCTGAAAGAATCACTCAACCAAACATTACTTCCTCTTTCTTTGCTATTGGAAACTATGCTTTTTCACATAGGTCAATTACTATACAGTTCTCTTCCTTCGTCTTCCCTTTCCTCTTCCCTTCCCTTTTTCCTTCCTTCCTTCCTTCCTTCCTTCCTTCCTTCCTTCCTTCCTTCCTTCCTTCCTAAAGCAGCACATTTATTTATATTCTTTTCTTCATTATTAATTGGTAGTAGGCAACCTATGTCTAAATAAACTTTGTATTCTAAATACTTAAATGAATACTTGCCACAGAGTAGGTATTTCATAAATGTCCAACAAAGTAATGAATACAGAGACCAAAGAGAAAATTCATGCCATGTGTTCTACTAGCACATAACAAAAGACAATTTTAGAAGATCAGTAACCTTCATTATTGCAGATATCTAAAATTGAGATATACATTCTTAGTTCAGCAATGATTTATCCAGAACCTACTGCATACCAAGTACTTAGACATAAAAATGAATATTACACTGCCCTGAGGACAAGCACAGCTTACAGTGTGGCCAGGGATGCTACACGCAGTTTGTCTCCAAAGGGCACCATTCATAATCTGACCACTCCTGGTAGTATGTGAAAGGAGTCTCTAGACTTACTCCAGGACATTTACTTGGTATAAAAATTACTTTCAAAATAGGAAGAGGGAGAAATAATAACTGTTTCTATAAGTATAATAAAGGGGTGTGCCGTAAGAAGCCACCTTCAGACATACAAACTACAGTGCTTAGCAAACACACAGCTTTTTTTTTTTTTTTTTTTTTGCAGTTTTTGGCAGGGGCTGGGTTTGAACCTGCCACCTCTGGCATATGGGGCCGGCACCCTACCCCTTTGAGCCACAGGCGCTGCCCCAAATCACACAGCTTGTTAGTCTCAGAAAAATGTCAGTTACTACTCTCAAAGTTATTAAAAAGAACATTTTTGAACTTTTTTCTGTACTGACACGGATTAATACAAGAGCCACTCACCATATGTGGCAACTTACATTACATTAATGGAAATTAAATAAAATTAAAAGTTCAGTTCCTCAGGCATATTACGTCCCTCTATGTCACATGTTCAACAGCCACATGTAACTGCGGCGACTGGATTGAATACGGACATAGAAACTTTCTATAATGATAACTTTCTTTTGAACCGTGCTGCATCTAGAGAACTAAAATGAAAATCTGTCTTTTTAAAAATCTGATTATTCCACTCTGTTGACATAAATCCACCACTAATTAAGTTATTGACTCTGTGTTACTAAAAAGTAATTGGTTACCATTATTCTTTATATGGAAAAGAAAAAAACATGGTAGAAGAGGAAAAAAAAATTCAGATCTGAAACATCTATTAATTTTGGTTTACAAAAATGAAATTATTCCAACCTAACATTAGAAAGGGTTTTCTTAATGGTAGACCCATTTACTTAATTTTAAAAAGCTCCATTCATAATTTCTATTACTTTTTTTAAAGTCAATTATTTTCTTAGGCACAAACAAAGGGCTAAACAGTTAGTTATACTTAGAAATCTTCTCCCAAGTGGATCCTATTTTTTTTTCCCCCATATTAAACATCCTTGAAACTCTAATTCTGAATCTTCTTATGGGGGTGTCTGACCTTTTTTCCTTTTCTGCTGCACATTGGAAGAATGAGACTTATCTTGGGCCACGCAGTAAATACACGAACGCTAAGGAAAGCTGATGAGCAAAAAAAAGGTCCATCTATAGTTTTCACAACATGCGACACTACAGACAAGCTAAACAGTCCTCAAATAATCTGCATGTGGTCTACAGACTACACGGTGGACACCCCTGCTCTAGTCACTGTCACCTCAAGGATTAGAAAGCTCTCAAAAAGTGCCCCTCGATCTTTGAAAATAAAATGGTCCTTCATCTTTACTTATTCTTGGAAAGAGTTTCTATGCTTGTAATATATTTGAATAGTGAGAAGATTTCTCTTTATAAAAGCAGTCTCTGACGAAGGAACAATCAGCTCTTTCTCAAGCACTGGGGAATGTTGTCTGCAATTTACTCTTGTTGGGCAAGTTTACTGGGCCTCCCAATTCTTAGGGAGATATAAATATTTTGATATTCAAATAATAGTGTATAGAAACTGCCCCTGTCAGAGTAACTGCTGCCAAGGATGGAAAGACGGGTCTCTGTCTTCAGAAAAGAACTTGGCATTATTAGCAATTCTCAAAATGTGGTCTTAGACCATTCAGATTAGAAGGCTCATTGAAAAGGTGTTACTACACAGAGTCCTACGGGCCACGTCCAGGATGTCATATTCATTAAGTCAGAATCAAGCTCAGAGCCTAAGAATCTGCATTTCACACATTAGCAAAAGATTTATATTTACATTCTAGTTTGCTAACCATTGTCATAATGGATGAGATGAAGAAAAAGGACCCCACACCATATAACCTGACTGAGCTTGAAGAGAGAAGAACCTGCTATTTAGGAAAATTGCAAAGTTTTCAGACCCACATCCAGAGATACAATTCTAGTAACTTATACTTATATATATGTACACACACATATATTATATATAATATACACACAAATATATAATATATACACATACATACACACATAGGGTGTCAAAAGCATACCCAAGTTTTAAGAAAAAAATAGTATTAAAAATTGCAATACTTTGTAATACTCAATATATACCGATAACATTTGTTATCTTGTATATCGTACAAGTCAAAAGTGAATTATTACAATTTTAATAGTTTTCCTTTTCTTAAAATGTGTATACATTTTGGCACCCTCTTTATATATATATATATAAAAACAAGTTAATATCATTTTAAAGGATGTCCAGTAGAATTAGGCCATACTAAGCATTCAATTTGCTGCAAGAGGAGCTATAAGAAACACAGCAGAAATTCTGTAAAGGAGCGTATTTATGTCATGATGTCTATTATACAATTGAGAAAAACTTTCCAGATAGGAGCTACCGTAATGACACAAACACTTGTCTATCCAAGCAATCCAAACATACTCAGAGTGAAAGCTTCCTCTTTTCTCCCCCGAGTTCAGAGTCACAGTAATCCCCACTGTACAATCCCTTCTTCACAGCATCAACTGGCCAGTAACCAAGGTCACATTTTCTTTTATTAGTCATGTTTTAATATTAAATCAAACCTTGTTGAATGGATGGATGGATACATTAATGTTAGCTAGGACAATAAATGACACTGGCTGCTCTGAAAATAATCAAACAACTTTCAAGATTATTCGCCATTTCCTAGAACTGCATTAGAAAGTTTGACTTGGAAGGAAGAGCTCCCTGTTGATAGAAGTCAAACCAGCTGGACTTCCTGGCAACTTTGCCATTGACTAAATGCCCCTGAGACTCTGAGCAAAATCATGTGCTCTCCTGGGGCACAGCAAGGGGCAAGAGAAGATGATCTGAGGCTTTGAATTCTATAATCAGCGTTAGAAATAAAGAGTTCATTATTTTAGCTATAGCTTTCAGCTATGCAGAATAAATGATTCAGTTAGATTCTTTTGAATGAAATTTATCTTGATTTAATTTACCTTGGTGATTTATTAAAATCCCTACTGGTTTCTATAATAAGTTAACTACATAAAACAAAATCTAACTTAACTTCTCAGAAAATAAAAACATTTGATGTTCGTAAATATTTCCACTATTAATCACAGTGAATACTGTTTAAGGAAACCTCATTAGGAAATAACTTGAGATTCCTGTAGGATGAAAGAATGGAATCAACATACAGCAAAGCCATTTGATGCTCAATTTTTCACATATGTACATGTGTAGGTTTTTCCACATACCAGATACGGACAATGTTGATTATAGATCATTTGAAATATATGGGAAGTAGAATTGGCCATGTAAATTACCTGATTATTTCACTAGCACTTCGAAAGATACAAATCAGATTAATTTAGTTTACTTTGACATTTTCACTTATTTTAGGTGCTACTCCATTAAATAGGAAGACATGAAATTTATCAGTATCTCGCTAACTGATTTCACATAAAGCAAGATCCAGAAGTTATGCGTATTACTATCTGTAATAGCGAAGTCAGTGACTGCACTAGAACAACACTGATGTTAAATGGAATACTAATTTTCATCCTTTTTTGAATGGGTTTGAATAAAAATCCATGAAAAAAATAACAATATGCCTTTATGCATGTTTCCATGATAATTATTATCACTTCTACCACTACCTTAACTAAAAACAGATCCAAACCCATCCTTGGCATGGCCTCTTGCCTATAGAGCATGAAGCAAGCCACATTCTGCAACAAACTGTGGGATTCCATACGCTCAGGAAGGGCTGGACACTCGAATCTGCTTTGGATTTCTGAGTGAATTAGAACTCTCCAAGTAGGCAGGAAAAGTTCAGTTTATTTTAGATTCTATTGCAACCCATTTCCTACAGTTATAGCTGGGGTGTCCAGAGAGCTAGAACTTCCAACCTGTGGTTATCTAACACATTATACCAATTGTCCTCAAGAAACTTTCCAAGTCACCATCTATGGAGGTAAAGACTAAGTTCTTAGCCTAAGGAGCCTTATGTATCCACAACAATTGGCTTCATTAAAAAGGAATCAATGTATTACATATTTGACATGTATTCTGAGGCCATGCACTCTGAAACATACTTAACATGCTAGTACCCTGTTTCCCCGAAAATAAGACAGTATCTTATATTAATTTTTGCTCCCAAAGATGCACTAGGTCTTATTTTCAGGGGATGTCTTATTTTTCCATGAAGAAGAATACGGTACACATTTATTGTTCTCCACGTCCCGTCCGCTCTGATCCTCCTGTTCTTCTACACGCATCTGTGAAAGTCTCCTCCTCTCTCCTGCCCCTGCTCACTGTTCACTCTGACCTCCACTCCACCTCCACACAGCAGTGACGTCAGGACTCCGAGTAACGTCACTGGTTGCTAGACACCAGTCGGGCGGCCCTAGCAACCAGTTTACGGTAAATTAATTTTCATTACGAGACAGAGCGTGGGGGGCCTTATTTTCGGGGGATGCCTTATATTTCACCCAGAAGGACACCTGTAAGTAGGTCTTATTTTCGGAGAATGTCTTATTTTCAGGGAAACACAGTAGTATAAGTATAAGTATTTTGTGATCATCATCAATGACCATTTCTTTGGGATCTACTATGCGCCATGCATTAAACTGGGACCTACACACATACTGGCTCATTAAATGCTTACTATAATTATGAAGGCAGTGATATGCTTTGAATGTCTGTTCTTTCCCAAACTCATGTTCAAATTTAATTGCCATAGTAATAGTATTAAGATGTAGAACCGTTGAGAAGTGATTAAGGCATCACGGGTAGAATACAATTATGACGAAAGGGGGAGTTGGGCAACCTCTTGCCTTCTCTTTGCCCTTCTGCCACATCTTACCTTCCAACCATGTGATGACACAGCAAGAATCTCCTTATCAGATACTGACCTCTTAAACATGGACTGCCCAGCTTCTAGAATGCTGAGGAATAAATTTCTGTTCTTTATGAATAACCCAGAACAAAATATTTGGTTATAGCAACACAAAATAGAGTAAGATAGATTTGGTGGGACTTTACCTATTGTACACAATGCAATAGTGCATTTCAAAACTATTAAGAGTAGAGTATAAACGTCTTACCACAAAGAATACACAAAGAATAAGATAGGTATTATTGAAACCATTTTACACCAAATCCAATTAGTACACATGCCAAAGTCACACATCTAGTAAGATACAACTAATGTTTGAAGCCAGGTTCATATCCCAAAATCATATTCTCTCCACTATGCCTATCTATCGTTTCCAGAATTCTTAACTCTCAGTAAGTTTATAATCTACATAAGTTAACAATAAGTCTATTTATAACTGAAAAGCTAGAGTAACAATTACAGACCTGGAGACTGAGAATCAGAACGTTTAAATGACCTTCTAAGATCACATAGCTTCAAATACGTTAGAAACAAAACTGAGAATGTTTCTTCCCTTGGATTTGAAGGTTTCTGTTCCTGATAAGTAGCAAACTTGCTACCACTACAAATATGTTCTTATCAAATGTTATCGATGGTGCTTCACTTTAAACACAACACAAGGAATGTAATTCACATGTATGATGCGTGAATTTCTTGAGACCAATAGCTTTAGGAAATTTAATCAAATTAGAAGGCTCATGCATAGTTTATAAAAGGAAGACTATTCCTTCCAAAGTACATTATTTCCCAAACCGTGTCAATTAGTTCAGTAATCTAAGATAGGGTCCTGGGATGAATTAAAAATGAAAATAAACAAAATATGTGATACAGATTAAAATACGTTATACACTTATTTGATTTTGTCTTGAAGTTTTTTATCCTCTTTGAAATTTTCATACATAAAAATTACATATAAGGGGAAAAAAGAGACAACTACATTCAGCAAAGAACTAAAAATAACAAGAGTGTGACTAAAAATCACACCAGATAACTCAATCACGGCTGCATCTTGGAATCACCTGGGGAACATTAAGAATATTGATACCTGATTCTCAACACCAGAGATGCAAATTTATTGTTTTAGGGTGCTGCTCGGGCACTGGGATTTTACAACTCCCCAAGGGATTCTAACGTACAGTCAACATTGAAAGCCACTGCAACTACTTAGTGGCTGAGGAGGGACTCACAAATTAGTTTTCTAACTCACAGTTGTAAGCTTTGATCACTGCCTCTTCTTTCCTTTCAATGAAAACAAACCAAAAAAGTAACAGTACTTTAAGCTGATAGTAGTCTACTTCAGAAGCATTTTAAACTCACTTAATGGCACTACTTAAAGTCCTGTGGACTGATAAATTGACTAGAATTGGTCTAAATTGTTTAAATCACTCAGTAAAATTTCAATGGAATCTGGATCTAGTGTGTCAAAACTGCTTTCTAACAGAGTTTACTACAACACATATATTAACACTGTTTCCTAATATAAGAGACAGATAAGATTCTCATCAAAATCTGAGAATACCTGAAAATGCTAAGGTAATTTTGTAGTGAATATTTTCACAAATTCCATGAGAAATTGATACAATTGGGAAAAATATATCCAGTAGTTTGTAAACTAAGGAAAATAACACAGAACCCCTTTTGCAACCATTCCAAGAGTTGATACCTTTCTGCAGAGAAAGTAAATGCCATAGATGGATTTTGTAGCTGTTGGAAAGTTGTAAATGGCCATTACTGATGAGATGGTTTATTTTCTGCCATTCGAAGACAAGTTCTCCTTAGAGATTTTGCAATATGGAGGGGAGACTACCAATAAAACATACTGCGGTTTCTCATGATAAAAATCATGTAACTATTTCAAAAGTTTTTCAAGGTTGCTCATTATATTCTGAACAAAAGAAACACTGAATGGTCTCTTCAGTGGAATGCTAGGGGATTTCTAGTGATTACTCTGGGGATTATACATAAGAATATGTATCCCTGATTGTTTTTGACTAGACTATTTTACAATTTTAGGGATGGGACTTGACTTACACAAAGCTAATCGCAATATAAAGGTTTTCTGTCCATAACAATACAAAAGATTCCCAGTCATGGCTCTCCAAATTAATTTTGTCTGATTAAGAATATAAACTGCCAGAGTCAAATTCTTATTTTTCCTGGGTTTAACATCATACTGGTTTCTTCACTAATTAATGAGCTAAAGAAATCTTTTGATTTATGTTAATTTTATGTTTCTATGAACCACGATTTTACCCTTTTTGAAAATTAGACTTCAACAGAGGAAAAATAATCTCTGGAGTTCATAATTATGTTTTAGTGGGAATAAATAACAAAAATGTACTATATTATGAGTATCTGATATTTTCTTTTAGCTATCACATTACTAGCAAAAAAGAACACAAGTATTATTTGTTTTTCTGTTTTAAGTGGATAGAAATTAAATTATAGACAGTCCCTGCCTAAGGTTCAACTAGGATTTTTCTTCTTTACAATACTGTGAAAACAATATGCCTTCAGAAGAAACAGTATTTTAAGTACTCAAACAACCATTTTGTTTTTTTACTTTCAGTATAGTATTCAATGAATTACATAAGACAGTCAATACCTTATTATAAAAATAGGCTTTGTGTTAGATGACTTTGCCCTTCTGTACGCTAACGCAAGTATTGTGAGCACCTGTCAGGCAGGCTAGGCTAAGCTATGATAGTAAGTTAGGTGCACAAATGCCTTTTGAACTTGCTGTCAACTTAAGATGGATTTATCAGGACATAGCCACATTATAAATTGGGGAGAATGTGTACAAATTCTTGAAATATTTTTACTAATTCAGTCATTGGATCACAATAAATGACCTCATAAAATGAACATCTAAAGAAAAAAGAACTCTTTAAAGAAAGGTGATGTTACCCTCAATATTTCTCATTATTTTCTAAAGTTGAAAGACCTCCATCTTGAACTTCAGATTTTTTTTATGAACTTCTCCACCCAATGTCCCTCATAATCTTAAACTGAAGTTCAAAATGAATTTATCATCTCACCCAACCTCCCAAACACTCCTGTCAAACGCCCCTTCTTTTGTATTGCTCCTTCTATGCCCCTCCTACCCATCTAATCTCTAAGGGTACAAGTTAAAGAAAGCCTTTCTTCAGGACCATCACCAACCACCTCACCTGGAGCCAAATACTCCCTTCCCATTCTCACTCTGGGAGTTGAGGACTCATCGTCAGTCTCGTGGTGTTATGTCAATTATATTCTAACTGATTTGACTCCCTCCAAACTTCCCATCTCAAATTTGTAATCATTTTTCATTGATCACTGAACCAGATGATCTATTGAATTGGAAAGACAACTTTGACTCTGGCAGAGCCTGATTCTTTACAACAGGATAAGGGATCCTGAACGTGGAACCAAAGACTCTACCATCTGGTCTTATTTCCCTTGGCAGCCTCACTTTCCATTATATGAGCACCAGCAGCAAATAGTGTGAGGTTTCCTTGCATTTTCATAATTTTTTGGCCTCTTACTCTTTCTGCCTTAAATATTTTTTTGCTCCTCACTTCTCTGATTGACTCTTTAGAACATACCGTATATACTCGAGTATAAGCCGAGTATTTTCGGCACAAAATTTCGAAAAACCCGAACTCAGCACAAATTTTGTGCCGGAAAAAACTCGGCTTATACTCGAGTATATACGGTAATTCAAAGCACTATCACTTTCACTTCCTTAAACTACATTCTAGCTTCTCTCCTATTCAAACATCATGTAGTTACTTTTACTGTTGCACTAAAAAAAATACATTATACTTGCCTGTAGATGCCTAGCCCTTCACTGGCCTGTGAGCATGTTGAGGGCAGAATGAAAAATCTATTCCAAATTTTAAAGTTTGTTACATACGTATGGGTTCAGCTCAATTAAATAGTTAAATATAGAAAATACACTGAAGCAATGGAAAGACTATAAGGTTTTCTCTCTTTTAGATTTCCGACCTGGAATTTTTGCATTGAAAATATAGAAAAATACAGAAATGCAGAAAATACATTAGATAAGTATTTATCACTTACCATGACGAATGTTCTTAGTGTCAGTACTCTTTTGTTGTCCTTGGTAACTCCCAGAAACTAGTAAGAAAATTGATACATGGAACAAGGAATGTTGTCCTAGAAGCTCTCTCCCAATTACATCTGCACCACTAAAGCGGCTATTTTTTTAAATATCCATGTTATATGCTTTGTCTCTGCCAATTTTTCCCATCACATATTAAACTGTGATTTTTTTTTTTTTTTTTTTGCTTGTTAGTTGGTGGACACTATTTCATAGACACTAAATATTTCACCAAATCCCACATCCTTTGGTCCTACTCAACTCCCTCAAATATTTCTAACATGCTATGTTAACACAATAGAAGGACCAAAATTTTTCAATAGAACAAATGATGAGATGTAAAACACAAACTCATACTGAGAACCACTGCTCAAGGGTACATATTAAATTGTAAGAGAAATACACAGACAAAAGAGGAACAGACTTTGTAAACATCATTCTTTAAAGCAGAAATGATTCTATGTACTTAATTGTGCAAAAAGAATAAAACAATTGTATTCAAAAGAAGCTCAACAGACTAATAATGGAGTCTAATGACTCTTATTATGACTACTGCTACATTATTAAATGGATCTATTTATATAATAATAGATATTGCCAAAATAATGATAAATAATATAATTCACTTTGAGTCTTTTTCTCCCCGTGAACAACTTCCCTAGAGCCTAGCACTTTGACTCTGCCATCACTCCTGGGATGATAGGATACTACCTAATATGATGATGGTGCAATTTACTAAGCAGTACTCTGGTGCCTCTGATAATGGTAAAGGTTGGCACTAACATGCTCAGAAATTCCTGGAAAGTCTTTTTGTTTATAACTTAAAATATACTATATTCTGTCAAATAGTCCATTCTTTAATTAAAAAGATGCTCATAGAGCCATCCTAAGACATGATATTTCTAGAGCCATCCTAAGACACGATGAACTCTAAGCACTAACACTGTCAAATGTTGACTATTTCACCTGTTTTTTCAGTTGAAAATTATGCAAGAAAGAGCATATATCATTCCATCAGCTTTTGGGGCCTGTACAAAGGAACACTGAATAGATCAAAATACAGCAGAACCTCTGTAAGTTGACCACCCAAGGGACTGTCACAAACTGGGCAAGACGATGGAGGTGGTCACCATAAGGAACGAGGCCGACTGTACTGATACGCACATGGAATGCATGTGCAGTCGATGAAAATCAGGTGATCACCAGCATCATCTTTACTTCAATTTCTATAGTGGAAAAGGTATTTGTCTTCAGCCCATGTTAATAAATCTACCTGGGGATGACTCCCTCTTTCTGCCTTTCCCAGCATCTAGTCCCATCAGTTCTTTGCATGATGCATCTTGTGTCTTCAAACTCCCCACCTTGCCCTATATTTGTCCTCAGCAAACACATGCTAGGCTCTCCTATTTTTTTACAAATATAAATTTTTATCCCCTAAAACACTTTCTAGCGATTCCTCTCTTTTCATATTTCTCCACATAGTCCAGAGCTTTGAAAGAAAAATAATCTAAATTAGATTTGCCAATGTCTTCAACTGCCATCTATTTCTCTACTCCACTATCTGGCTTCTACCACTAATGAAATTTCTACTTAATTTGCTAATTTCAGTGGGTTCTTGCTTATAATTTATTTTAACTGATCTAGCTTATCACAAGCCAAAAGAAAAGGCATATACATTATTTAATTAAACTGGCTGACAAATTTGAGTAGCAATTTAGGAAAAAACCATAATTTCCTTATTATACACAAACTGCCATTAATATAATTAAATTCCAGAAGTCCTCAACAACTGCATTAAAATCAGTTAAACAAAAAAATTAGAAGAAAATACTAAAAAAAATATTAATTATCTGAATGGAGAAAGGTCATCTGAGAAGTTGTAGAGAATAATCTCTAACCACAAAACAATAAAAACACTGCATTTCAAAATACAATAAAGAACTGTATGGCAAGCAACATATTTGAAATGTTTTATCAGCATAGAAAATAAATACTATTAATATTTAAAATGTCAATGAGCACACAATTTATGAGACAAAATACACATCACTAAACAAATATTCAGCTTTAAAAGCAAAAAAGAGCTATTGTTTCGTGTGTCCAATTTATGTGTAATTCAAATTATATTTCCCAATTCTAGTAACTGAGAATTAAGAACAGCATAATGGTAATGGTTCCCAGAGACTGGTAACAATAGGTATGATTTTCATCTTTTGTTCACTTCTAGATTTTCTTTTTTCTTTTTTTTTTTTCCCTGTAGAGACAGAGTCTCACTTTGTCATCCTCAATAGAGTGCTATTGTGTCACAGTTCACAGCAACCTCCAACTCCTGGACTTAGGTGATTCTCTTGCCTCAGCCTCTGAGTAGCTGGGACTACAGGCGCCCGCCACAACACCCAGCTATTTTTTGTTGCAGTTTGGCCAGAGCTGGGTTTGAACCCACCACCCTCAGTATATGGAGCTGACGCCATACCCACTGAGCCACAGACGCCATCCCACTTCTAGATTTTCTAAGCTGCACTGAAGAAAGAAAAAGACATTTAACAATTTGAAGGAAAACATTAGGGTCATCTAGTGATAAAATGATCAGGAGATATAGAATCATAACTTCAGGATAAACATTAGAAAACAATAGAGTAGTTGAGATACTTGCTGGGGTTATTACAGTGTCAAAAGGCCCTTTCAAAATAGTTTTCCTACCAGTGTACATATCTATTTTTAATGAAAAAAAATTTAATTGAAAATGAAACTATAAAAACAAATACTTCTAGGCTAAATAGTTCACACTAAGACACAAATGATAGATGATTTCTAGAAAAGAAGATTTAATGAGGGAAATAGAAAGTAATGCAGGGAACACCCAAAAGACAGGCAAAAAAAGTGAACACTCTACTCTGTAAAAGGAAAAATGATGGTAAACTAGAGGCTCAGAATACCAAAGACAAAGTTTTGCCTGATACCTAAAACTAGACTATTTCAAAGGTCCTTGTCTGGAATATTATGCTTTGGGTGCTGCTTAAAAGGCAGCAGCTGTGGACACAGATGTGAGCTCCCTCTGTGATCCAAGCCCAGACTCCACTGGATAGAAGCAGATTAATATAGCTTTAATGGTGGTAGATTAGATATTTGGCCTGTTTGCTAGACATAATTGAATCTGCATTTTTGAGAACAGCTCTCAATGACGCACAAAGTCGCAAATCCAACATAAGAAGGGTAGTTTAAGATCTGGTGACAGAATACACATGTTCTTGAGTAAATACCCTAGCTGTATATGAGAAATATATACACTGGCAAATTATGATGGGATCTTATGTTTTCATTTGGAAATATAATTCCTTATCTTGAAAGAATGGCCTCTACAAAAAGTAAAACTAATGATCACATTTATGGCTTTTGAATGCTAAAAAAAAAAAAAAAAAACACTGGGGAAAAAATTCAAAAATCAAGTTTTGCTCTTTTATGTCACCTATTGGCTAATTACTTCAAGTATTCAGGCTGACAAAAAGAATCGTTGATAATCACAATGAGGTTTGTATGGGGCAATAACAGAAACCAATTCCAAGCAGTCCAATCCCAAAGCTACTACCAAATTCCTATCTGTTTCATTTAGGTTACTTCCACATTGTTTTGCAAATTTCAAACTGGCCGCTCCAAAGGCTTATGTTGCCTAACTGGTTTCCTTTTAGATAACAATACTGGATGAAATGGAAAGAACTCTGGGAAGGCATTTTTCTGACCTAACTGTTGTTTATCTAATTCATTTACTCAAATGTTTACTGAGCACCTATTATGTGCCAGACATTGTCCTAGATGCTTGGGTATCAGTGGACAAAGCTGAACACGGTAGCTACCATTGTAGCACTCAAATTTTAGTGAAAGAGACAGTAAATAATGGATATGAAAAAAATCAGTCAAAAGAAAGGGTAACATAAGGAGGACGAGTAGTGCAGGGGGTACAGGGGGTAGAGGGCAAGTCAAGGGCACCACCACAAAGGAAGGTGCCTGTGATCAGAGACCTGAAGACACAGGGAGACAGGAAATTAGCTATGAGCTTATCTGGGTGGCGGGGAGCGATGCAGGCAAAGAGAACAGCCAAGTGATGATAAAGTGCCTGGGGTGTACAAATAGTTAGGAGAAGCAGAGCTGGAACAGAGTAAGGAGGAGAGTAAGGAGAGATGGTGTGAGGACAGGTAAAGGACGGCAGTTACACAGGCCCCGAGGGCAGGTATAGTCTGACAAGGGGAGTCATGGGTGAGCTTCAAGCAGAGGAGCAGCAGACCCAATTTAGGTTTGTAAAGGGCCCCTCAGCCTATTTCACTGTGAATGTACAGTAAGGAAGGAAAGACGGAAACAGAGAGAACCGCTGAGAGGCTTCTGTAGTGATAACAGCTAGGCCTGATACTGGCTTGAGTAGACTTGTAACAGCAGAGATGGTGAAAAGTTGTCAGAATCTGGATTATTCTGCAAGTAGAACTAATGTGATTTGCTAGTAGATTGGATGTGATGTGTAAGGGAGAGAAAGGGACCAAAGACATCTTCAGCATTTCTGACAGAGTAGCTGGAAGGCTGCAGTTTGCCATCCACGGCTAGTAGGAAGACTGTGGTAAGGCACATTTGGAAGAAACTATTTGACTGGAAGTCGCATTTGGCACATTTGGAGTCTGAGATGTCAGAGATCTAAGTCGAGGGGTAATTATCACAATTGGATGTATGAGTCTGGAATTCAGGAGAGGGATGTGAGCTGGAGATACAATTTTAGGAGCTATCACTGTGCCATTTAATCTCTGGTTGATAGAGAAAGGGACAAGACATGCTCATTGCTCCTGTAACATGCGCCAGGCATGACACCACGCACTTTAACATACTTTATGTCATTTTTATAGACTAGAACTTTTTAAGGACTAGCGGATTAAATTGAGAAAATTTCAGCCATTCTCTGTGGCTAACCAACTTCCTTTATGGCAAAGAATTTTAGAAGAGGCAGAACTTGGACTCATATACACATTTTTCCATTAGCTATACACTGTAATCTCTCAAAGGCCCAATACAAACAGAATGTAGCTGACGTTCTAGCTGCGATGGAGGAAAAAGGCAATCCAAACAGGGGATGCAGAGCTGTGCACAATTACCCCGAGTATCATAATAAATGTCCTTGATGTCACTGAAGTTTAAAATTGAGTTGAATGACCCTTAAAAGGGATGAAAATATTTAAAGTCTTTTAAAATTTCAATCAAAATGTTTAAAGCATTTTATAGTTTTATTTCTTTAATAAGTAAATAGTCTTCTTGAAAAACCAACTATTTCTCACAAGACACTTTATTTTGATGTCAAATATGAGCTAAATTGTGTACACATGTGTGGAACATAAGGTAACCTCTTTCTCTAAAACAGGACATAAAAATAATGGCTTATTCATTTGATGCCATGCTTTTAAAAAACAAACAGAATTCTCTCCCTTCCCAAATACTTAATTAATTCCCTTGTACATTTTAAGTATCTATAAAATTTGTGCCGAAAAACCCGAACTCAACACAAATTTTGTGCCAAAAAAACTCGGCTTATACTCAAGTATATACATTATATTCATAGTTACAGAAGATCCAGATCTTAGATAATTAACCAGGTAAATGTATCACCATTTCTGAAATCCTTATGAGCCAAACTATAAATTCTACTATAAAGCTACAAACTTGGCTACAAAATCATGCCAAATTTTAAGGAAAGAATTGACCCATAAGATTTCCTACTACAAACTAATCTACATATTTATTACAACAAAAATCCTAGCCAAAGTTTGCTCTGATGTGATTAATAAAAATGTCTCATTCATATAAATATATTTATATATTAAATACCCAACACCATAACCTCTATTCTTTCTGTTCATGGTAGATAGATGTAGAAAAAAATTTCAAAGTTATACATTTTCAAAATGTTATACATATATTTTATATGTAAAATGCCTGTTATAGAAACAACATATATAAATACTTATGAATTTACAATGTAACTTGCAAGAAAACAATTTTAAATGCAAATTTTCACATGAGTTATGGTTTGATGGGAAGAGCTAACTCAGAGAATGAATACTGATTTAGCATTAACATTTATAAAATAAATTTTTATAAATTTTATAAAACACATACATGCATACCCTTTATATAAAGTCCCTGTGGCTTTTTTATTTTTATTTTTTTGGGACAGAGACTCTCTCTGGCTGGGGCCAGAATGACATGGTCTCAGCCTAGCTCACAGCAACCTCCTGGGCTCAAGCAATCCTCCTGCCTCAGCCTCCCGAATAACTAGGACTACAAGCATGAGCCACCATCCCTGACTGATTTTTCTATTTTTAGTAGATACAGGGTCTTGCTTTACTTAGGCTGGTCTTGAACTCCTGACCCCAAGGTTCCTCTCCTTTTGGCCCTTCGGAGTGCTAAGATGACAGGTCTGAGTCACCTCACCCAGCCCCCATGGCTTCTCTATTGCTATTGAACATATATTTTCGGTGCCTGTAGCACAGTGGTTGTGGCGTCAGCCACATACACTGAGGCTGGTGGGTTCGAACCCAGCCCGGGCCAGCTAATCAACAAGGACAACCTTGGGAGCCTGAGGCAAGAGAATTTCTTGAGCCCAAGAGTTGGAGTTGGAGGTTGCTGTGAGCTGTGACACCACAGCACTCTACCAAGGGTGACATAATGAAACTGTCTCAAAAAATAATAATAACAACATATTTTTTTCTACACTTTAATACTTATTACATATTTCTCAGGTAAGCAACTCTGCTCACTTAAACCCACTCAGAGTACCTTAGCAGACCCTGGTGTGTGTTTTGGAGGGCACTAATCTGAAGCCTCACCGTCCTGTTCTACCAGAGGAGCTTTGCATAGGTGTGTATCTGGTCTGTATATGGCAGCTTCCTGTAATATTTTCTTGCAAAAGATTTCTACTGCTTACAAAATCACTTGAAAAACCACTGTCTTAGAGACTTCCTTGTTAAAAATTATTTAGGAATTAGTGAAGCATCAGAGTTTCACATTTATATAACAGAAGTAAAGAAACAAGGACAAAATCATCAATAGACCTTTGGATTATCATTACTTTTCCCAAAAGAAACATGATAAACTAAATCTGAGGCAGTACTTGCTAATATTTTATAAAATCTTGTTATTTTCAGTAATGTGCAAAGGTTCACCATGGTGCATGTTTACATTAAAGTAAGTAAAAAAGGACAAAAGGGCCCTTCATTAAGGCATAGAGATAATACTGTGCATAGAGAGAGCGTTACACTTTATAGAACATTTTTATTACAATCTTATTAGTGTTAGAAGACAGATTAAGTTATTGTATATAATGTACAGATGAGCAAATGAAATTCAGTGACAAAAATGGTTCACGTGGGCTTGCAAATTTAGCAGTAAAGGAGAAAGGAGCCTCCTAGGGTTCAAGTTCCAAAAAATTGGCCATGTACCACATAGAATCCTGTCATTGTGTAATGAGCTAATGTCTTACGAATTTAATGTATTAAGATCTCAAGGGACAGTCCCACATGTGTAAGACTACAGAAAATAATTGCTGGTTACATTTGGAATGAAATCTAAACTTAAAGAGTGGAGCTCTTCGTTTGGAGCTAAGACCTCAGATAGGTTTAGCCAGAGAGCACTTGCACTGCTCACCAAGCAGCAGCTCTCCTCATAATTGTAAGGAAGAAGCCTCTGATCCTTACAGCCACTACCCTACAGTCAGCACGCCAGGCAGAATAATGGCCCCCAAAGATGTCCATGCGCTAATCCCCAGAAATTGTGAATAGATTGCATTACTTGGCTAAAGCAACTTTGCAGACGTGATGTGACTAAGGACAATGAGTTAGGTAGATTGCCTTGGATTATCTGGGTGGGCCCAGTAATTACAAGCATCCTTATCAGAGGAAAGCAGGGGGATCAGAGTTAGTAGCAGGAGATGTGAAGATAGTAGAGATCAGAGTGATACGGTGGAAAAATGAAGCAACTCTCACTTGCCAGCCTTGAAAGTGGAGGAAGAGGGTCACAAGCCAAGACCATCAGGAAGACTTCCGAAGCTGGAAAAGGCAAGTAAACAGATTCCTTCTAGACAATTGAGAAAAGAATGCAATCCTGCCAATACCTCGATTTTAGCCCAGTGTGATTCGTGTCAAACGTCTGACTTACAGTTCTATATAGTCAGACCAAATTAAAAAATAATAAAGTTGGGTTATTAACAGCATTAACATTACAGTAATTTGTTACAGCGACCATACTGAATAAAGTCATTTTATATATTCACTGGAAGTCTGAAATATGCCACGTTCTAGGATTTAGGATTGAAGATAACTAAGATGTGTTCTCTGAGGTCAGGAGCGAGTAACTCTTCAACATATATTATTTGGCTTATGTGTACATGTCGCCTGGGGTACACAAAGTTCTTCTGCAGGCACAGTGTCAAGAGTAATAGGAAAAGAAGGAAGAGATTCAGAAATCACCTAAGCCAGTCGTGCACATGAAGAAACTGTAGTCCAGCTTAATATCCTTGTAGTTTGACATCTACTCTCTCAGACCCAACTACCATTTCTTTTGTTTGTGTAGAAAGTGAAAGCAACTTGTGAAGTTTTCCTTCTTAGATTCTGGTATGAACAGTGCCTAAACGTAGATTATGATTCAATCACCCCCAGATTATTCTGAAGACAACCAGTTGTCATCACATTTTCCCCTTGAGCAGAAATTTTTAAGGTAAAGAACTGATTCTTATTTTTTAATGGTAACAGTAAGCTTCAGATTCTATTACGTTTGAAAAAACTACAATTTAAAGAGTCGGATATAAATTTTAATGACTGTCAAAAATGATGTTTATTTTAAAATTAGAACCTACAATGAGCAAAGCCAACACATGGAAATGTATTGATATAGCAGTTATGACATTCTAACATCCACCTGGAAAAGCTGGTCTCTGGAATACTTGTACATGAGACCATAGTCTCAAAAAAGATATTCAAATGAAATGATACTATAAGACACAGCACTATCAACTTGTCCCCTCCTGAGTGGTTCCTGACTGATGACCATTTTTCTATTTTGGACAGGAAATTGATATGGAGAAAATAAAAGCATTTTAGCTTGAATAACTTTTTTTTTTGGCATTTAAAAATGTTTAATTATTTTCTGATTTTAATAGTACAATACATTCATCATGAAAAAATTAAAAAATACAGAAGAAAATCAGATCATTTATAATCCCCTCATTAGAAGATAAGTTACTAACAGTTCAATGTTTCTTCTCGTGGGAGTGCATGTGTATTTGTGTGTGCATGTGTGTAGACATAAATAAAATCATAGTGTAGGTACAGTTTTGTACCATGATTCTTTTACTTAACATTATATAGTAAATATTTCCTCAGATCATTGACTTGAAAGCATCATTCCATGATTGTTCTATAATTCTACCATACAGGTTAAATGATTTCCCTGTCATTGGAAATGTAAATATTTAGGTCTTTTTGTGTGTGGGGGGTTTGCTTTAATATTATCACATTGCGACTTGTCTTAGTATGAAAAGCTTCGCTCTCATCTCTGATGCTGGAATCCTGGCTATTGTTTGAAAAGCGTAGTTTATATGTATACATTTCAATCTGCTTATTCATCTGTCATCCTCCAAAAATTAACAAACAGAAAATTTTTTAAGAACTTGAATCTCTGTAGCTGAACTTATATTCTGCTTATTTCCAAAATCTTTTAGGGATAAAAGAATAGTCTTTCTATAGAATATCAGTTAAAGCTCCAGCAGTCAGAAATATTAGATTGATGAATATTTAATATTAAGTAGAATTATACACTAGAATAGTCACAAAACTTGATATTATTATTATTTAGTATTCTAAAAACATAGCAACTTAGTAAACTTCACATAACATTTGTGGTGACCTAAGGATCTCAAAATATGTTAAGTACAATAATGACAGTATAGGAAGTAACATACTACATATCTATATGGTTTAAATAATAATGACTAAATGGTGATGATGATCAGGACAATCAGAGCCATAGCCGTTGGCTCTGTCAGGTTCTCATTTAGGCATCACAATAACCCAATAAGACATGCATCAGCTCCACTCACCATTTTGAGGAAATGACTTAGAAAGATGGAGGATCTTTTACAAAGTCATACAGCTAGAAAGTGGCACAGCTAGATTCAAACTCTGGCCAGAGCCAGGTCTGCTACTTCACAAACAGCAGTTCCGAACCCCCTTCTATACGACGTTTATAGGCAGAAGTGCAGAAGTGGATGTCACAAAATGAAACACTGAAGTCGTATTTGGTGATTTCCTCAATTCATGGTTACAGAATATTGAGGAATTCAACTGACCATTTGTTTTCTTCATACAAATAAGTTTACATTCCTTTAAATGTGTACATTGGAGAGGTTATATTAGATGATGTTAGAATTTCTTTTTAGGTCGGGCATAGTGACTCATGCCTGTAATCCTAGTACCCTGGGAGGCTGAGCCAGGGGGATCGCTAGAGCTCAGGAGTTGAATGAAGACCATCCTGAGCAAAAGCGAGACCCCATCTTTACCAAAAATAGAAAAACTAGCCAGGTGTTATAATGGGCACCTGTAGTTAGTCCCAGGTACTTTGGAGGCTTAGGCAAGAGGATGGTTTGAGCCTACGAGTCTGAGGTTGCTGCGAACTGTGATGATACCACAGCCCTCTACCAAGGATGACATAGTGAGACTGCCTCAAAAAAAAAAAAAAAAAAAATTTTTTTTTTTTTTTTTTTTTTTTGTTAGCTCCACAGTTCATTCAGTTCAGTCATGGACTCCATGAACACATACTAAATGCTTTCCAGGGCTGCATGCGGTGGCTCATGCCTGTGATCCCAGCACTCTGGGAGGCTGAGGCAGGTGGATTGCCTGAGCTAAAAAGTACAAGAGCAGCCTAAGCAAGAACAAGACCCCATCTCTAAAAACTAGCTGGGTGTTGTGGCAGGGGACTATAGTCCCAGCTACTTGGGAGTTTGAGGCAAGAGGAGCACTTCAGCCCAAGAGTCCGAGGGTGCTGTGAACTATGATGCCATAGCACTCTACCCAGTCTGTTTCAAAAAATAAGAAAATAAATAAATACTTTCTAATTGCCAGACGTCCTGTGCGTAGCAGGGCTAGCACAGCAAACAGAGCAGAAATGGTTAAACTCATTCTCTGAATAATTTCAAATGACTTCTATGGAACTAAATACAACGTGTTACTCTTGGCTCGGGGCCTACATAGCTCAGTGGCTAGAGCGCCAGCCACATACATGGGAGTTGGTGGGTTCAAACCCAGCCCAGGCCTGCCAAACAACAATTACAACTACAACAAAAAAATAGCTAAGCACTGTAGTGGGCGCCTGTAGTCCCAGCTACTTGGGAGGCTGAGGCAAGAGAATCAATTAAGCCCAAGAGTTTGAGGTTGCTGTGAGCTGTGATGATACAGCACTCTACAGAGGGCGACATAGTGAGACTCTGTCTTAAAAAAAAAAAGTGTTACTTGTATCTAAATAATCAAAGAGTTTATGCAAATAGTTTGTGGGGATAATCTTACTTCTTTTTATAGTTGTAATATTATATATAATTAGTCATGCTAAATCACCTATGGTTTTATTATTTTAATTTTACAGATACTAATATTTAGTTAGCACTTACCAGGTAATAAAAAAATTCTAATTCAAAGTTGAGGTTACACAGATTATAGTTCTGTAGAGACATATCTTTATGTAAAGAAAATATTAATGCTACTTTTCTTTGGCCTAATATCTTCTCTTTTATGATTTAATTATTCTAGCTTACAGTTTCAGAATGTTCATAAGCCAAAAGAGCAAACTAGTGCAACCCCTTGCTCACGGAATTGTGAGAACTGTATTAAGAGGGAAACGCCAATGTTAATGTGATTCTATGTTAATATTTTTTTCATTTACCTATAACCCTTGTAAGTTCTCCACAGTGGAAGAATTAAAGCCTTTTCCTTTCATCAAACACTATAAAAGCGTAAAGAAATACAGCCTTCTAGCAAGATATAATACACATATTTTTTTAAAAAACATGAAGAACATATGTGGACAAACATCTTCTATACAGAGACCTGCTTAGGAAAATGGATAAAGAATAGTCCAAATATTGCACATAGAAAAAAAAAAAAAATCCTAAAGAAAGAAAAGGAAGAAAGAATTTTAGACCCTACCACACAGAGAAAAGATTTGAAGTCTAAATAAAAAATGATTAAGGAACCAAGTGCAGACTTACGACTGTTTTTCAGTAATACAGGCAATTATTCTCTTCAGAGTATAAACATAAATCATGTTCTTCTTTTAAACAATTTATTTAAAAAAAGGATTCTATTTGAGTATCAAAATATATTGCCTGTTAAAAAATAACAGACAATATTCCAATGAAAGTACACTAATTATTAAATAGAATATTTTACACATGATACAGTCCACTTTAACATATATCACATATCATATGGTTTCTGGGCTCTATGTTATCAAGAGGTCCCATCACTTACAGAGAAAATCTTAAATCTCTCTCTGTATCTTGGCCTGAGTCACATTTTGATTTAAATATTCTTACCAAACAGAATGGCTTGAGTAAGAAAATTTGTGTCAGTTTCATCAGGGTAAAAAGAAACCGTGGAAACCTAGGCAGGAGGCACTTACTCTTGCTTACACAAATATTTTAGAAAATGTTTATAAAACATTATCTGTTGGCCACCTCTTTGTAAAATTTTGCAATGAATATTCTGTAAATAAAGATACATTTAGGTATGATTTCCCATTCTCCTCCTGTATGTTGACTTTGTGGGCAACTTTTGGGACCCCCTGTATTGTAGTGATGGAGAGACCGTTTGGTGTGGTGGCCAAGGGCTGAAGCTTGTGTTTTAAAGCATGCTTTGCTGCTTAGCAGGGAGACTGCTCTCAGGCAAGTCAATGAATCTTATTAAACTCAGTTCTTATCTGTAAAACTGGGTATATTAGCAGTGTACAATAGGCAGCGAAATGAGGATTAATAAATGCATTGGTAAAATGCTCTACATGCTGTATATTTGACTCCACAGATCACCCTGGTGACGCCGTTAGTGTTAGTAGAGAAATTAGTCAGATGACCCAAAAGAAGTTTGCATGCATTGGTCAAAATCATTGAACTGTACACTTAGATAAGTGCATCTTACTGCATACAACTGTACCTCAATAAAACACGTAAAGAACAAAGAATAAATATAAAAGGTAGGAGAATGTGGGTGGAGTGAGAGAAATACAGACTCTTGATTTTATCAAACTAAACAAGGCTAATAAGAATGATGTGTTTGAAAAGTGTATGTCTTTGCATGATTACATGAACACTAATAGCTCAAATATATTTTGTATATTCACAAAAACTCAACTTGTTAATCTCATTTTTTGTCATTACAAATTCTAAAACAGACATAAGAAACAGCCTTGGATTGACAATAGTTAAATGGTAACTGGAATCCTTTTGAAAGTCTATCGTGATTTATCTTTAACCATTTTATAAAGGTCCACGGAAATGACATAACTAAAATGACTAAGGATTAATAACTTCAAACAAGTCTCTAGTAGCTAAAGAGAAGGGACTGCACATCGGGCACAGTGTTAATCATTTCACAAAATACTTCTTCTTGGAACCTTCCCTATGATTCTACAGACGTACCTGAGTCTGCCTGCCATACAAATGTGAAACTGTAGAACAATTGGCCTAGTAAAGTTGTCCAAGGTCACAGAGCTAGTGGGTGTCACAGCAAAGGCTCGGGACCCACCTCAGACTCCACAGGCTGAGACTTTAATCATTACTTTCTGCAAGGCCAAAGTGCAAAAACACTTGTATACACCAGTTTTCTACCTAGGAGTCGAACAGACGCGTGATCTTTGGTTCCTCTTTATGACTCAATGTGAGGCACAATCGGTCACTTAGGATTCCTGCCTTTACTGCTGTCCCCTTTTGCTGTCTCTATTAGAAAGAAAAAATGGGGAGAGGAGAAAGGAAGGGAAAAAAGCAAATAAATAAATTTTTAAAAAAGAAACAGGGAAAGAAACATTCTTTCCCCTCTTTACATTTTATCTTAGAGATACAAAGTTCAATTTTATAGGTTCTAGGTATAAGACTTAAAGGAAATTCAAGACAAAGCCTAAAGAACTATAAAAGCCTTTTATTAAAAAAAAAAAAAACTTATTTTGAAATATTTTGAGATACGGAGAAGAGTTACAGACTACAGTTATTTTTTGGTATCCACGGGGCATTGGTTCCAAGTCTCTGCTGCTACCAAAATTCCCAGATCAGGTCCCTGATACTAAATGACATAGTATTTGCATGTGACATGTGAACATCTTCCCTCATACTTTAAATCATCTCTAGATTACTTGTACCTACTATAATGTAAATCTTATGGAAATAGTTGTTATACTGTATTGTCTAGGGAATAATAATAAGAAAAAAGTCTGTACATGTTCAGTGTAGACACAATCGTGTTATTTTTTAGATTCATTAGATATTTTCAATTCAACGTTGGTTGAATCCACAGATGCAGAGCCTACCGACACAGAGGGCTGACTCTACAAAATTCTTAAATATCCTTCAGTCAGGGGAGCCTGATATTTAAATCTATAAACTTCACAATGCCCACTAATGTCTGAGATTTGGATTGTTATGCTACTTAACATTAGGATAAGCTTTCCTTGAACAGCACAGGTATAGTTACCAGTTTATATAACAGAGATCATAGTAGAAAATGCTTAATATGGAGAAATGATACAACTAAGGATGCGGGTTATCACTAGTAACATGACTGATTCTCTTCCAGAACCCCTCCACTCTCCTCTGTTACTTTCGTATAGTGCTTATACTTACACATCCTACATTTTAAAAATCCTGCATCCATGGTTGAAGACTTTCTTCCTTGAGCATAAAGCCTCCAGGAGAAACAGAACCTAAAGTTCAGAACCAGTACCTTTTCCATCCAACATAGCAAGGCCAATCGAAAATCTTATAAGGTAAATTTTTTTAACCCAAAGTCAGGCACTTAATTTTGGGTGAATTCCCAAAACTGAATATAGACACCCGATTGAGAAGAACCAAAATAAATTCTTTGGGTGGCTCTAGAAGGACTTTGGCCCATAAGGTAGCAGACATATAATCGGGGCCATGGGGGGAAGCTGTGTCCCTGAGGACAGACAAGCGTTTGTTTATGTGAGTGGTTCCATCGCAGGACCTGGAAGGCCTCCTGAACAGGTTCTAACAAACATAATTCTAAGCAGCCAAACTTGCCTTCATCTGCAGGGAGAAGGTTTACCCACCTATATAGCAAATGCCAAACAATGGTTTCCACCTTTCAATATCAGCAGGTTTGTGAACTTATCACTTCAACACTTGATTAGTTCGTCCATTTGTGTATCTATCCATCAAACATTCTGAACACTCAGTGTCAGGCACTCAGCTGTCACTTCCCTCCCCACTGATAAGGCGGCCAGTGTGGGCCAGCACGGCACGTGATTTCTTACATGACTAACACAGCACCAGTCCCCTCTCCTCACCACTGACTCTGGCCAAAGGAAGAGTCAGCACCCTGGTGCAGTATATTTCACCTCTGCTTTTTTCTACTGACATTAAGAGTACCAAAGAGAGGGAATTATGAGTCACATTCAAAGCATTATTACAGTCTGATATTCAATGAGAATAAAAATTATATAGTTTCACATGTACATTTTCTGTAACACAATAACAGAAATTCAACAGACTCATCTTTGTTTTAATTGATTAGCTAAATGTCCATTTGGCTTCTTGTCAAAAAAAAAAAAAAAAAAATCCAATTAAAAAGTTACCAGGCACAATCCTACACTGCTGGTGGGAGTGTAAATTAACAGAATATTCTTGAAAAACAATTTGGCTTTTCAGCCAAATATATACAGGAAGCTTAAAAGTCTTCATGCCACTGGGACTAGAAATTTCACTTCTAGACACACTGCTAAAGAGGTTGTCAGCCACTTGAAAATTTTTATACAAAATTTTATGTCATTATTATTTATAATAGGAAAAATGTTAAAGGAGCACAAAAGTCTACCAAAAGAGCAAATTATGGCATAGCCTATAATTGGCATATGACTATTAAAATATTTTTAAATATTTACTACAGGGAAAGATGTGAAATAGACAAGTTTAAAAGATTTAGAATTAAATAAACTATATTATTTTATGTAAAATGTATAAAATGGTGGTGAAGATACATCAGACGTTAACTGCTTATCTCAAAATCATAAGATTTTAATTATGTTTCTTTTCTTTCTTATATGACTCTAATTTTCAAAACAAATTCGAGAAATCCAAAATCTGGCATACTGAAAGCAATTCGTGTATTTAGAGGTTATGCTAAGTGCCAAGGTTAAAGGTTTAAGTCTGGGCCAAGAGACAGAGATTAACAGAGTCTGATCAGGATGCAGGGAGGGAGGAGAGGGGCGCGAATTCCCAGCAGACGCTGAATGAACACATTTCACACAGGCAGGGCAAGGACAGAAGACGGGGCGTGAAAAGCCTCTTTCCCACTGCCTGTGTGCAAGAATTCTCAAATTGAATGATTTTAGATAGAATGTATGTACATTAAATAATGTTGTAGAATTGCTTTCTTTATATTAATCACATTTGTGCTAAGTCACTTGTTTGATGAAATGGAATAGTATTATATTTAGGACATAATTTTGTTGTTGTTGTTGTTTGGGGAAGTTTTTAACAGAATTTTTTTAAAACATATTTTCTCCAAGTCTCTTCAGTTATCTGTCACCAGGTGGAAACATCTCCTTAGCCTAAATTAATTAGAGGGCAAAATATTCCAAACTATCTCAATGCAGAATGACATGGATAGCTTTCTACCTCAATTCTGCCCAGAAGTAAAAGTAAATAAATATCAATTTTCTTCACCCGTGGTCAACTTGAATTTAAGAAAATTTACTCTGCAAGAAAGAGAAGACTTCATAATTCATCATGTAAGGAGAACGTTTTAAGCCAAAACAAAATAGATAAAATACAGTCACAAGAATTTATACACATACAGCCTGAGATTCAAGTCCATGACTCATAATTGTGCTTCTCAGACCTCATTACAGTGAAATCTATTATAGGTAACCCTTGAACAACTCAGAGGCTATGGCTGCAGGCCCCTCCGCCCCCAAAAATCCAAGTATAACTTTGACTTCCCCAAAATTTAACTCCTAATAGCCTACTACTGACCAGAAACGTTACAAATAACCTAAACAATTAACAGATATTTTGTATGTTATGTGTCTTATATACTATAATCCTACAATGAAGCAAGCTCAATAAAAGAAAACATTATTAAGAAAATCATATGTACAGGATTATCTTGTACATTCCTTGTTATCTGAGGGAGATTTGTTCTAGGTCCCTCACAGATAAAAGGCCTAGTATTTGCAAATAACCTATGCACATCTTCCCATATACTTTAAATCATCTCTAGATTACTTAAAATACCTAACACAATATAAATTCTATGTAAATAGTTCATGCTGTATTTTTATTTGTATTGTTTTTATTTTTTATATTGCTGTCTTTTTCCCGTTTTTTCTAATACTTTCAATCCACAGTTGGTTGAATCACAGATGTAGAACCTGCAGATACAGAGGGCTGACTGGATACAGCGTGTACATATTCATATATAGAGATAGAGAAACAAGGAGGTGACCAAGACACACGACTAAGATGCATGTAAAATAAATTCATAAAGTGTTAATGATACTATTAATAATACTCACTGATCAATTTCTATCCAGATGGCACTTACCTACATGTTTTGAATTATACGTACTGACTCATTTAACTTTCACAATATTATTGGTTCTAGTATTCTCCCCTATTAAATCAACAAGGAAACAAAAGCACCGAGTAATTTATAAACAGTGTACCTTACGTCAAACTGCCAACAGGTGTCTTCGCTTACAATTCTCCATTTCCCACCTCCCTTTCCTTTCTCCTCCTTCCTCCTCTACCCTAAAGAGGCTGATTTCCACAAATTACAATACCTATATTCCAGAGTTCCTGGATCTCATCTGGATTAAGGCCATGAGAGGATGTGGAACAGAAGGAGAAAAGGGAGTGCCCATCTCCAGCTGTCCTACCCCGACCTGCTCGCAGCCTTGAGGGGATGGAATAGTGGCTGCATTTCTCCACTCACCCCACAGCTCCTGTTCCGGAGCCCCTTCCCCCAGATATTGCTCTCACTGGGTTTCCTCTCTATGAGCCTTTAGGCTTAAGTTTGACAGTAGGTTTCCCCTCTTTCTAAGCCAGGTTGCCTTATAATTCCTCGTTGCTTCCCTTAATACTTCCATAACTAGTTCCTCCCTCAAGGTCTTCAGTGACCTCTTCGACCGCGTCATCTGTTGCCTGCCAGAAATGCGGCTCTTCCAGCAGCAGAGGTGGGATTCAAACCAGGCAGTCCAGCTCCAAAATCTGTGTTCTGTCTCTACCCACTTCACAATTCAGACTCCTCACTGTGCTGGTGTGTGTGTCGTTTTTAGTATTAAGAAGGCTATGTACTAAATTATTAATAAGGATTTTATCTGGGAAGTACGATTACAGGAGGCAATTTACATGTCTATACTTTATAGTCATATAACATTTTATTATATGTATTTCCAATAAAAATACAGTGACGGAGAAGATATTAAGCATTAATGAGATGACAACAATGGGATCTGATACCACATGCCACCACTGATTTATTCCTTTAAAGAAATTTGTTATATGCATAAAATAACCTAGTTTGGGCTCGCTGCCTGTAGCACAGTGGTTATGGTGCCAGCCACATACACCAAGGTTGGCAGGTTCAAACCCAGCCCGGGCCAGCTAAAACAGCAATGACAACTGCAATAAAAAATAACCGGTTGGCTCTCAGCACCTGAAGCTCAAGTGGCTGAGGTGCCAGCCACATACACCAGAGCTGGCAGGCTCGAACCCAGCCTGGTCCTGCCAAACAACAATGACAACTACGCAACCAAAAAATAGCCAGGCGTTGTGGTGGACACTTGTAGTCCCAGCTACTTGGGAGGTGGAGACAAGAGAATCGCTTAAGCCCAAGATTTTGAGGTTGCTGTGAGCTGTGACCTCATGGCATTCTACCAAGGCCCAACATAATGAGACTGTCTCAAAAAAAAAAAAAAAAACAAAAAACAGTTAGGCCAGATAACCCATTTTGTAGCTAAAAATATTATTTGACAATGTTGATTATAAGGTTTTCTCATAAAATGTGAATAACCATTCTCTACCACAGAGGCCTAGACAATATGTTGTATGCTGGTAACACTTGGACTGCAAAAATAAAAAAAGTCATGAATAACAAAATATTAAATCATTATTCGTCCTATTGCTGATAATGTGTCAAAGAGATACTGAGTTCTGTCTCTTCATGTGGGATGAGAACCAACAAAAAGAAATGTTTAATTGTATACTTGTAATATTGATATTCTAGATTTTAACCACTACAGAATTGTATAGTTTTCCCTGGAGCATTACTGATGTGCAATAGAGTAAACTGGCTGCAAATTTCATCTAATCTCCATAATCAAACTATATATTCAATATTTTATAGGGAACTGGAATCTAAAGTGCACCACAAGCTGCTATGCACACATTGTTCTCCTTAGCCACAATGCAGAGAAGCCTGCGTTCCCCTTTCCATGCAGCAAACACCAGTTTCCCACAGTACAATCGCCACTAGCAATGTCTAAACAGTTAAACAGTTTCAAATGTATCCTTTCCAGATATTCATGGGTAACAGTTACAATTTTCTTGATAGGTAAAAGAAATTTCAATCTTCATTTTTAAATGGTGATCTATAACAAATAATAGATATGTATCCCTCACATCAATATAACTCAAGAAATGTTTTATATTAGCATGTAGTATTAAACTAATCAAGGACATTTAGGGGAAGAAATCATAAAGCATCAGTCTTTCCCCTTGAATTTTTTTCAGTCTTTCCTTCTCTCTCCCTGTGAAATGTTAAATTCATTAGTTACATATATGGTATTTCCTAAAAGCCAAATCAAAGTTGCTGGGGCAAACATACCCACACACCTCCTCTCCCCTCCTCCCCACACACAGAATTATTTTCCCACCTCCAGGTATAAAAGCCTCCAGATGTCACTCAAAACCAACTCTCTTGACAAGGATTTACTAATGAATGACTGCCAGCAGAAAATATGCCCTGGCCCCAAATCCTTCAGTCTCTATGACGTCAAGACTTTCACAGCCCTATATTTCCTGGGCAAACACGTGGAAAAAATCCAGGTCATTCATTATTGGAGCATAAATGTTAACAATCAATGTCTCCCAGCCATAGCTACTACTCTGACCTAAGACCCATCTGTCATCAACATCTAAATCAGTGAACAGTATTTTCAGGCTTGATTTTACTGGAATAAATCTATTTAGTCTGTAAGTGAGGCAAGAAATAGAATTAACTATACATTTTGAGTTAATAATATATCTCACAATCCTATGTGATTATATGTAAAACAATTCAATTAAACATTAATATATTTAAGCACAAATTATTTTCTTTCCTCTGTAGAGACTGGCAGTGAGCTATGTACTGACTTTTCCTTCTTCCATATAAATACATGGAATAACCACAGTACAGAATGAATGTTTATTTTGTCTCACTTTTCACAGCTACAGTCATTTGTTTATACCCAAAACATTTTTTAAATCAAAATGGTAACAAGGCTCTGGCAAGGGAAGCCATGGGTTTTCATGCTCACCTCGAGGCTCGCTCCTGTTGTCAGAAGCTGACTGCCAGGCCTGCAGACTATGTGGCTTTCACTCTAAATCACAACCAGACCCCGTCTTCCTTAGGCATTTTCTGCATTAATCTCCAGAAACGGCAAAATAAATGTATCTCTCCTCTTGCCCGTGCACGCAAATAAAAACAAAATACAAAAATTTGTAATGAAGGAAAGATAAGACCAAAGGAAAATAACTGTGGGTAAAAATCTACACTTAAAAGTAAACAGAAAGTGAATTCTTTTTTTTAAATAACTGTTCAGATTCAGAGTGCATCAGTAAATTTGGAATATGGTATTCGGAAGAGAACCTGTTGGATGATTTCCAAATAAGCTATCAATTCCAGAAGAATTATTGTCTCGTAATTGAAGAATGATTCATTTAAATATTTACTAAAATATAAAATACCACTTTGAACCTGGATGCTTCTAGCAAAATAATGTGATTAAACTCTGGGAAGGACATTTTACATTCACTGCTCAATTTTAATTTTCTTCAAAGTCTGTTCATTTAAGAAGAGATATTTGTCTCATGGAAACTAAAATAAAGATTTTTTTTTTTTTTTTTTTTTTTAAGAAAAACAGTGAGCAAAGATCAGCCTAATGTAGCACAGGTCTGTAATTAGCAAGTAAGCAGAACTTATAAAGATAATGTTAAGAATTCTTGTTTACCAATACTGAAACATACTCTTGCAAGCGTTTTTTCTAATGATATGACTCGTATTATGAGCTGACTCAAGCAAAACCCTAGAAGCCAGGATCTGGGATGAACTAACTGAAGGGGCTGGGGAGGGGGTGGCCAATTAAGAAAAGGACGGCTAGGAGGAAAGAAGCTAAAGGGGTGATACATGGGTTTGCTGCCTGCTCCGAAGCACTACGTTCAAAGTAGGACTATTTCTGTCTTGTTTGTTTTTAAGGGTTTATGCATTTCATCATGCTCCTTGGTAACAATGTAGGCAGTATCAATATCAATGAAAAGGAATATGGTTCTGTTTTCAGTTTTATTTGTTTTAGGTAAAAAAATATATAAAAACATTATTTCAATTGGTGAAAATAAATATCAACATAACCTATGTGGAAAACTTGTGAAAGACTTCAATGGGCAGTAATATAAAACAAAACTAATTTAGTGGGTGCCCTAAGCAGCTCATACGTTCTAGTTATCTCAGGCTTTTGCTGTCTCTGAGCCATGTTACAACTCTACAAGCAACAGAAAAGTGACAGCAATCAGTCATGGAGATGCATTTCATTAGTGCCCTGTGGAAACGGACCAGTTTTGCATCTTTGGGTAAATTCATTTCCTCATTCCTTTTCTGACTTTAAATGTGTGTAATACCTCGACTTCTCATTTGAATCAGTTATAACCTTGTACTGGTTCCTTCACTAGTTAATCAGTTAAATAAAATCTTTGGCATGCATTCATGTTATATTTGTATGAGAGTTGTGATTTAATTTTTTTAAACTATCCCTTAGCTCTCCTCCTCAAAGGTATATGCACATGCGCTCAGACAGACACCGATACAAATTTAAGAGTACACCACGTTGGATGGCAAGGACTTTTTCCCCATGTAGTTCCCTATGTTTTCTGAAATTTGTTTAATAACTATGGATTACTATGATAATTAGGGGGGAAAGTTTATACAGCAAAAATAAACTAGAGTAATTTTTTCAGCCTCTACACTTACCTCTAGGTCTTAAACAAACACGTTTTTAATATCTGTGATTAGGCAAACCACTCAAAAGTGCCCAGTTTCTAAAATACCACATCTATCATGTGTTCATTGTCAAAAATGCGTGTGTTCATTCATATATACACTAGGAATGAAGAGTTACTAACCCCAGGGAATGTATCGCTCTATCCATATAAACATCAAGGCAATATATTTTTAAAGGCCTAGCAAAAGTAGGATAAAATAAGAATTTAGGGGGCAAAAGGAATTTGGACATGTGATTTTTTTAAAAAAATAGAACTATCCTTTAGATTTTATTTGGAAAAATAGTGAAATAACAACAAAACCTCAAGCAGTGGTGTCTAAATGTCAGTGGGGTGAAATCCCTAATCTGGTTGGTCAGGCCACAGTCTTCTCAGTTGTTTCAAAGAACTCATGTAAATTATTGGATTTATAGTTTTGTTTTTTTCTGCTTTTTGTTAATTCAGAAAAATTAAATCTTTGTACTCTATTGTCTGTCATATGAAAACAGAACATAAATGCAGTAAAGCTAGTATAGGAATAACACCTCAAAGTAAAATTAAGTAAACCTATGATACATAAAGGGAAGTAAATATCCAAGATTTAAAGGCATTGATTTCATGTAAATGGAGATAAATAAATCCTTACGATTTACTAGTTTTCTTAAAATATCAATATTAGCACACAGATGATAGAAAACACTAAAGTTTCTTATATGCCATTATGAAACCTCAGCCCATATTTCTACTAAATAAATCAACATCTCTGAAAGAATTTTTGGCTTGTCTTAGTCTGAGCAAAGAGTAGGAACAAAAGGAACTCTGAAAACTTTTAAAAAATTAATTGTAGAAGGGCAAACCAGAATTGTTATAGGTTGAGTTTTGTGCCCCTGAAACATACTGAAGTCCTAATCTCTGTGCCTTGAATGTGATCTTCAAATGAGGGATCTTTGATGATGACCAAGTTGAGGTCATTAGGCTAGGTTCTAATCCAATAGGCCTGTTTCTTTATAAAAGGGAGAAATTTAGACACAGTTATAGATGTAGAAAGAGGGGGGGGGCATAGGAAGAATGTCATCTACAAGAGGAGGAACACGCCCGAATCCCCCGAGTTTAGGAGACAGCACGGAACAGCTCCTGCCCTCACAGCCCTCCTGCAGATGCCTAGATCTCTGACTCCCAGCCACAGAGCTCAGAGCCAAGACATTTCTGTTGTTTAAGCCTCACAGTTTGTAGTATTTTGTTACCAATGTCAAAGGAAATTAATAGAAGAACTGACATTTCATTGTCTAATTTCACGTTACTCATGATCACAATAAAATATGCTGACACCGTGCTATTCCTTAAACACAGTAATAATGAATGACCAAGATATATTTTTTTCTCCCCAACTCATCTTCCATCAACACATACACACTTACCAAGGAAAACAGTAAAAATAAAAGACACCTTGGAAGGGGATGCAGTAATTTTTTAATCACAAATTACAAATGACTGTTGTAGTCAACTGTATACCATTACCATTATGAATGATAGTCTGGTTGTTTCATGCTTTACTGTGATACTTAAATTTTAAGAACATTTCAAAGTTTTTGATATCTTAGGTATCATAAAAATAAAATGGCATAATAAAGAATAAAAAGTTAAAGACAAAGCAAAAATTTTAAACAAAATTCATTCAAAAATTTGCTGAAATGTTGACTAACATTAATGCAGCTAATTATTAATGAATTAATACCAATGTTAAAAGAAGAAAGAAAAAGCATACTAGTTATACAAACTCCTTTCTTGCAGGGATTAGAGGTAAAACAAAAATCAAATTTTCCCTTACCCCAAAAGAATAAAAACTATAAAAAAAATTCATTGATTTTTGAAGAATACTACTATACTTTACCTAGGTTATTATAAGCAGGTTATTACTTAATAACAACTAAAATATTAAAGAAGAAAAAAATCCTACATAAAAGATAACATTTTGTTACTGAGTTTTATACTAGGGCACTATTATTAAGCATAATGTACTTTTAAGAGATTAAAAAAAAAAAACTTCAAGGTAATGGCAATAACTAGTTCATTGTTAATTTTAAGTCTAGGCAATAACTAGATAGCTAGGTGATTCAAATTTACATGGATGGAAGAATTCTGTCTGTATGACCTACTATATAAAGAAATTAAATACTTAAGTAACAGTTACCAAAAGACTATTATCCATATACAAGGAGATCTTTACAGCTACTCCACAAAAAAGACACTACTTCGAAGAAACTTCATCAGCTAAGCCATTGAGTCAAGTGGATATGGAAGAAGAAGGAACCAGCAGGCTAGGAGGTTTCATTGAGCATGCTCTCACCCTTGGAGACAGGTAAGTCTGGCATGAAGAAAGATGAAGAGAATGCATACATCTTTATAAAATCACATTTTACACGTCTATACATCTGCATTCACAGTTTTATTTGGAAGAGGAAAGGCTACGAGAAGTTATGAAAATGTTATTGGGATAAACATTAGATACTCTAAAATTAATACTTACTTTTCCCTCCAAATTTTTCGGAGTTTAAAAAAAAAAAAACAAATGAATTTTAAGGTATGCAGCAGGATGATTTGGCCACAGGATTTAAGCCTGAAAGTAGATTTGTAAATGATATAGTAGAAACAGATAGAGTTCTATTAAGAGACAGGCACAGGGGGTGTTTTACAGCTTAATTTAATGAAGCTGAAGAACATAAAAGTGTCTCCATGGATTAAAAAGTCAAAGTTTTAAAAAGTCAAAGTTCTAATTCAAGCAACAAATACATGATACTGGGTGTGTCTCAAAGTAGATCACATTCAAAATTAATAGATGTAATTATCTTTTCCTCAGTTTCAAGTCAGTTACCGGAATTCGTTCTAGCCTGTAGTGTTTTAGAAGTTTTTAGATAAAAGCGTTGACGTTGATGTGGGCACTAAACATCTCTGTTAACGTGGTCTGTAAAAGACATCCAGCAAATACAGAAACACTGTACTTTAAGAAAGGAACAGCACTTTTTATGTTTTAAAAAACTTTTATTTGCCTAATTCCTACTTTATATCATACTTGTGCTTTCTAGGAACAACAAAAAAAATTCTTTTCCTTCCACAGGAACATGAAACATCCCTTTTCAAAGACTGGAAGCAACTGACTAAAAATTAAGCAATTGTTGCAAATTAAATCTGTAGTACAGCTGCACCCATTTAGAAAGAGCAGCTGTGGATGAAATAAAAGTACACACTCCACATCAAACTACAAAACATTAAAAAACATAGTGACATTTGATTAAATGGATATTTATTAGAGACAGTTCCATATGGCTTTTATACAGATTCTTTTACATAAGCATCAGCTTCTCTTTTTACGTTAGAAGTTGACAAGTGCCTGTCTCTAAAACAATCAGACACATTTAGCTCCCATTTTGCCCTTTATGAAACAATTTCTATTTTATTTTAATGGGTTTTATATCTAATACCAGCTTGATTATGTATAACTGAATTTTATGTAATGTCTTGTATTGTTTTACTTTGTTGCCAAAATCTGCTTTTTATCTAAAACTGAGTTTTCTATTTTTCAACTAAAACATTATTTTGTCTTCCCCATATCTCCCAAGTAAAGCATTCAAGTAAAGTTCATTCAAAACAAACAAACAAACAAAACAACAAAAAACCGCCTTACAGAAATATAGAGAATTTCTCTAACCCATGGCTTTCTGGTCAGTTATTTTGGAAAAAAAAAAAAAAAAAAATTAAAGATAAAAAACATTTGTAAATAAAAAACATTTGTGGGGATGCACCTGTGGCTCAAAGGAGTAGGGGGCCAGCCCCATATGCCAGAGGTGGTGGGTTCAAGCCCAGCCCCGGCCAAACACTGCAAAAAAATAAAGTAAAATAAAATAATAAAATTCTTATATGAGAAAATAGATGGCACCTCCTGAAATGCCTCAAAAGGATAATGCAATAAGATTCCAGTCTTTCACTTAAAAAAAAAAAAAAATTATGCTTGTATATGGCTTACAAATTTCTTTAGTACAGAAAAAAAAAAAGAGAATGCAAATGTGAAGAACAAATGAATAATTTTAGTCACAAAATATTTATTTCTCATTTTCCAGTTAAATGATCAATTATGTAATCAAAGAGTCAAAGCAACAAGAAGAAATTATCTAGGGCTTTCCATACTTGTTAGAAAAAAATAATCTGAAGATCTTACTATTTAGTAAGTCAACTATTTACTAGATGACTTCCTGGGAGAATTTTAATCAATTGTTCAAACCAGGAAATCTGGGTAGAGTTTGTGGGATTTGAAAAGAGACGTTTCACGTAGTAAATCTTTATTATTGTTAATATACAAATGTCAAAATGCTTTTTAAGATTTTTTTGTAGCTGCCTCATTGTGTTACTTTATATGTAAGTAGCAAAGAGTAGGTCCCATGGTTCCTGGATTTGGCTAGGGTTACATTCAACATGGCGATAGTTTTCTTATCCAGATAACCAGGACTAGTAGTTGACCAACAAAAATAAAATCAGTAAATACAGTTCAAAAAGTTACTAAAAGCAGAGGATCATTTAAGCAGATTAAATGGACTCATTTAAGCAAACTAAAGGAGTGTATAATAAACATCCACTTTTAACTTGAAACTTCCATTATTCTCATTAATCATTCATTCACCAATCTTTCTATGAAAAGCTAAAACCCCTCAAGGCTGAGGTCTCCCACTTGATAGTCCATGTCAAGAAAATTTAAACTTTTTTAATACACCAGAGTTCTTTGATGTTTACTGTTTTCCCAATATTTCACAACTATGTCACCTACACCTAAGTTAACATGTATGCTGTACCTACTTTGCCATCATCAAATCTTTCAAACAAAGCATTGAACGAAGTTTTCATAGAAAGAACAACAGAACCTTTCAGCTTATATTTCAGCAGTTTGTATCTGTTGGTATTTTTCATTTACATTTCAAATTCATATGAGTACAACTTTTTAAGTTACATTGTTCTCATTTCCAGAGTAAACTTCCAGTTGTAATTTTTAGTGAAGACTCAAGATCTCTGGTTGGTCAGGTTGGTTAGTCAGGTAAGCTAATTAAAATCAGGTAAGTGAAGATAGTTGTGGCTTCCCTTCAAAATCTGAATGGTGCTCTGCCTTCACTATTAATGCTAGTTTTGTTTGGTTAATTTGGGAGCTTCTCCCACTTGAACTTTCCTTTGTGAGAAGATGGCAGAAAAAGTTATTCATAGATATTTCTCTCTTCCCCTCTTATGAGTTTTAAGTGGGGGAAATCACAATTTTAAAAAAGAAATAAAGAAAGAGCATTCTATAATCCAAAGCCAATATCAGAGGAGGAAAATTCTTTTCATGAGATGAAAATGGTCAATAGACCAAGTTAAAGAAAATTATTCCTAATAGACTTGAGACTAGTGGAGGCATTTCTTTAAAAATAAGATCCTCCAGCTCCATCCATGTAAACATGAAACAGGTAAAGTCTCCATCTTTCTTTAAGGCTGCGTACTATTCCGTGGTACACATGTACCACAATTTGCTAGTCCATTCGTGAGTCAATGGGCACTTGAGCTTCTTCCATGACTTAGCAATTATTAATTGGGCTACAATAAACATTCTGGTACAGATGTCTTTGTTATATTGTGATTTTTGGTCTTCTGGTAAAGGAATTATAGGATTGAATGGCAGGTCTATTTTTAGGTCTCTAAGTATTCTCCAAACATCCTTCCAGAAGGAATGTATTAGTATGTATTCCCACCAGCAGTGTAGAAGTGTGCCCTTTTCTCCACATCCATGCCAACATCTCAGGTTTTGAGATTTTGTTATGTGGGCTACTCTTACTGGGGTTAGGTGATATCTCAAAGTAGTTTTGATCTGCATTTCTCTGATGATTAAGGATGATGAGCTTTTTTTCATGTGTTTGTAGATTGTGCCTCTGTCTTCTTTAGAGAAGTTTCTCTTCAAGTCCCTTGCCCACCCTGAGATGGTATCATGTGTTCTTTACTTGCTAATATGTTTGAGTTCTCGGTGGATTCTGGTTATTAGACCTTTATTGGAGGTATAACCTGCAAATATTTTCTCCCATTCTGAGGGCTGTCTGCTTGCTTTACTTACT
>CAUYPK010031537.1:0-43934 GCA_963574355.1 Loris lydekkerianus | reverse complement strand
AATAAACATTCTGGTACAAATATCTTTGTTATGATGTGATTTTTGGTCTTCTGGGTATATGCCCAGTAGAGGAATTACAGAATTAAGTGGCAGATCTATTTTTAGATCTCTCAGTGTTCTCCATATATCTTTCCAAAAGGAATGTATTAATTTGCATTGCCACCAGCAGTGCAAAAGTGTTCACTTTTCTCCACATCCACGCCGACATCTCTGGTCTTGGGATTTTGTGATATAGGCTAGTCTCACTGGAGTTAAATAATATATCAAAGTAGTTTTGATTTGCATTTCTCTGATGATTAAAGATGATGAGCATATTTTCATATGTTTTAAGGCCACGTGCCTGTCCTCTTCAGAAAAGTTTCTCTTCAAATCCTTTATTTATATTTCAATATACCTTCTGGACACTGAGTGGCCCTGTAAGTGGATCTCAGGCTTATACCTGATTCAGGGTTTACAGTGTTTTTTGTTGTTGCATGGCTACAAGCTTGGCTTCTAGACCGCACCCAGTTGTGGATTCCACTGATTTCAAAATAAATCTCCACAGGAAGATTTTAGAAATTCACCTGTTGTTCTGGGAGAGCTGAGCTAAACTTCTATCTTATCTGCCATCATGCTCTGCCTCTCACCTAACCTGCACTCTTAAAATGTTGGGTTCAACAGATCTTATCGCCTCATCCTCCTGAGCATCTGTTAGTTCAGCTGTCACCCATAGTGTACACTTACATTGAATCACTTTCTTTTGTCTCCCAGAATGTTAGAATTACAGGTGTGAATCACTTGCTTCTGTCTCCCAGAGTGTTAGAATTACAGGTGTGAGCCACAACTCCAGACCTTGAAGTTGGTATATTTTTTCAACTATGGTTTGTGGCAAGGGGAGGGGCTTCTTGAATGTCATCTTGTTACTTTGAGAGGCCCAGTCATTTCTAAGGCTTGAGCCTCTGAATTGCAGACTCACATGAGCAACTGTGAGATCCCTATCTCTGAAAAAAAAATGCCAGGTGTATGCAGGTCACTGTATTCCCATCTGAGGTACAGGTTCTCTGGATGACAACACTTGAAGAATACTGTGAAGTGTGATACCAGAGCACTCTACTGAGGGGAAAAAAAAATGAGACACTATCTTAATACATAAATAGAAAAAAAACATTGGTAGAGGATTTTACGCTTATTTTCAGTATTGACCACAGATCTACAGTCAAAATTTTTGCTTTTCATTAAAAGTCAACTAGAGAAATTATTCTCTCATAGGGAAATTATATTCCTAAAGTTACTATAGTTAAGTCTTTGGATTTTACCTTTGATATTCTAGATTCTTGTAGTTACTCTATACTGCCCACATAGTGAATTCTTAATGCCAATCAAGCTTTTCATGTTACCCTAAAATATCCAGAGTACACACTCCACCCCTTGTTTTACAGTCCTGAAATCTGGTCCAATATTCCCTTGCCCCAGTTAATCAGAGACCAGGGAACAGACATATCTGGACAACCCCTACCCATCAGATCAACTGAATATATCCAAACAAGCCAATCACAAGCCCACTTTTTCTACCTCGTTTTTCTTCCTCTGGGGACCACAATAAATCTCTTTTATGTAGTCTCCTATTCCATCTGCCTACTAACCTCTCCTTGGATTTTGCTCTTGGAACGTGTGCATAGAAAATTTTTTTTTCTTTCCTTTTTTCATTGATTTTTTTTGTGAGATAGACTCCCACTCTATTGCTCTCCCACTAGAGTGTCATGGCATCACTTTAGTAGCCAGCAAATCAAAATATTGTGATGAAGGGATCCTACTGCCTCAGGCTCTGCAGTAATGGGAAATAAAGACAGGAACACAAAGCTTGTCTACCTTCTCTTTTTAGTAGGTATAGTGTGTGGGAATGGTGACTTTGTCTTGCTAATCTTAATCTCCAATATATCAGCCTACCTTGGCCTCCCAGAGCATCCACATATCTACTCATGTGTGGAAAAATAATTGAAGTTTTCCTAATCTTAATCTCCAATATATCAGCCTACCTTGGCCTCCCAGAGCATCCACATATCTACTCATGTGTGGAAAAATAATTGAAGTCTTCCTATGAAATGACCTTATGAAGGTCTTTGAGGAGTATTCAATATCAGGTCCTGGTGACACATAAGGAGTATGTCAGAACTGTTTTGCATATCAGTGGTGGCATATATTACCACAATTATCCATGGATCTCTTTTTTGCTAATCAGGTTTATTTAGTGTTTGTGTATTCAAAGTGTAGCCCAGAAAAAGCTATTCTACTTTCTATGTGGCCACGAAGCTAAAAGTGGACACACCTGGCATAGACTTCAGGCATAATGGAACTTTCTAGATAGGCTGATATTCCCCCATCATACTCATAAATAACTGTAGATATGGAGTACACTACTGGATACATTGCCTAACCAGATTTCAAGAGAGGACCTTAAGTGGGACCTCTACCATCACAAACAAGCTTATTTTAGAGAAAGAAGTACAACGATGAAAAGTAAAAGTAAGAATTGTGTGACATACCTGTCAGGTCTGTGAAATCACTGTCCAATCTTTGGACACTGATTCTTGGTCTATAAAATCCCAGGGCAGCATTAGGTATAAATCAAAGCCTTCCACTTGCTTAAAAATCCATGACTTGAAAAGGAAATAAAGGATTGTTGCAATCCCTTAGCCACAGATACAAACAAATTTTAGGAGGCAGGAATTAAGTATAGAGAAAAGAACCATGCATTTTTGTCTTAGTTTGAACTTAATGACACACCTGACCAGTCACTACACATGCTTAGCAGGAGTAAGGTTAATCTTTAAGATGGTAATGCAGGGCAACACCTATTGTGAGGTCATCCACCGGGATCGTGTATTCAATTCATCCTGTCATGTTTTAGGATCCAGGCTTCTTGTCAAAAATATAAGTGGTCTTTTCTGCTCACTTTAGCTTAGGTCCCTCAAGTGTTTGTATGGGAACTGTTCTTATCCCTCCATCCAGAGAAAGAGAAGTGATCTTCATTTGTGCCTTCTTGATTCTTTTGATGGTTGAGATTTTGGCACTAGGCTGACACAACAGTTGAGATTTTGTACAGCAGTGTGACTTGAGCTGTATAATAGCTGACAAAACTACATGGATATATTTAAGTAGGATACTATTTTATTTTATTTTTTATTTCAGATAGAGTTTAACTTTGCCACCCTCAGTAGAGTGCCCTGACATAAAGCTCACAGGTACCTCCAAATCTGAAGCTTACGAAATTTCTTTGCTTTAAATTCCTGAGTAGGTGGAACTACAGGTGCCTGCTACAACACATGGCTATTTCTTGTTATAATATTTCTGGGGCTGGTTTTAACTCAACACCCTCCATTTAAGGGCCCAGTGCACTAACAACTGAGATAGAGCTCTTTTGTTGCTACTTCAATGACAACTTTGAGACCTAGCCCAAAACATCCATTTGAGAGAAGCTTAGAAATTTACTATGCCTGGTTACAGCCACCACTTCGTCATAGCTTAATTTTTTTTAAGCATGTCTACTTTGTTTGAACAATCAAGGTAACTCTGGTCTTTTAAGATGATGAAATATTTGTTGTTTGGTTTGTTGATTTGTTTGAGCATTAGTGTGTGTATGGATATTTTTGAATAAGGTTTTCCAGTGTGTTTCAGGGTAGTCTTTTGTGTCCTCAGTCTAGATCACAGCAACTTTAAACTTCAGGATTCTGGCAAACCTCCTCACCTGAGCCTCCCCTGTGCCTATGAATACAGGTGCCTGTCACAATGCCTAGATCATTTTTCAATTTTTCTTAGAGACATTTTGAGACTTACTCTCTCTATACTAAGCACCCCCTTGTTTTAGAAGTCAACTCATGTCATCCTATGATAAGGCTAGGATTACAGGTGTGAGCCAACAAGTTTTGTCATTTTCTCTTTGTTTTCTTTCCTCTTCCTTCTTCACTCTTCCTCACTTTATCTTTACTCCCTGTGATGCTTTCTCTCTCTCATTGGCTTACTCTCTACATTCTTTTCTTTCCTTCATTTCTTTTTTCCTCTCTCTCTACACCATAAGGAAAACTTCTCTAGTAAGAAACAAACAAACTTTACAAGTTAACCCTAAATATGTAGTCTTCAACTCTATACTTAAAACAGGTGAATTGTGTGGTGTGTGAATTATATCTGAATAAAGTTGTTATATTTTAATCTATAGGCTGTTGTCTATAAGGGAAAGAGAGAAAAACCTTCAACAAAACATAAGCATAGACAAGCACTATAGATGACATGTATAGCCATTTCAGAAGCCAAGTCAGAAAGATTCCTAGAAGCTAAGCAATTGCAGACTAGAATGAGCAACTTAGTAACACCCAACATGTCCTATACATAAATACAAAAATTTTCCAGCAATGGTGGCATGAGCATGTACTCTCATCTGCTGAGAAGGATAATGTCTAGAGGATCACTTGAGTTTAGCAGCTTGCATTTCCTTGAGCTATGAGGGTAGCAATGTATTTTTCTGGAGCAAAATAGAAAACACAGTATAAAATCTATTAGAGATATACTGTATAGGTACAGGAAACATCCCATATCATATAAAATATTTTACATAAATATTCCAAGTGGGATTTATTACAAAGATAGCCATTCTAGCTCAATATGGCAAAATCAACTTACAGAACAAACTAAATTAATAGAATCAATAAGAAAAAAAACACATGCTCATATTAAAGAGACACACAAAAGGCCTTTCCAGAGGCAACATATCTTATTGATAAAATTTTTTAAAATCTTATATGAGAAGAGAATATCTTCAGGACTACTAACAGAATTTACAGATGATTGGATACATATGATGTGCTATATTTACCCAATGAAATATTTTTTGGCAATCAATAGGAATGATGTGCATATTTATGTTACAACAGGAATAAATCTCAAAATCATAATGATAAAGAAACAAGGCCAGTTATAAAAGACCACAAAGAGTATGACAGAACTCAGAAGAAGACATCAAGACATGAACTATCCAGGAAATTTGATGCCTCCTTCCCCACTACACTAAATGACTTTTCACAATAACTAAGAAAATGCAGTGAAGGTGATTTTAACCAGTTTGATTAAAATATTTATGAAAAGTGTCAAATGGTCTATGAAACTAGTGTATGGTGCCCCATGACCACATTAATGTACACAGCTATGATTTAATTAAAAAAAGAAAGAAAGAAAATATTTCAAATGGTATATTAAACCAGCCCATTTACCCCATAATTGCATTAATTTACATAGATATGATTTCATAAAAAATTAAAAAGAAAAGAAAAAATGAAGACAAGTTCAATTGTCTTCTAGGGATAAAGCGTATGTGGGGGAGAGTGGAGGGGCAGATTAAAGTGACTGCTGTTACATATTGACATTCTTTGTGTGGAATAGGAGACAATGTTCTATAATTAGGTTCTGAAGATAGCTATACATTTCTGTGTCTAAACTAAGAAACACAGAATTGTGTGCTTATGAAGGGTGAAATACTTTTTAAAATACAGCTACTTGAGAATGTTTTCCAAAACTTGAGGTACTCATAGTCTCACAGGATAAGAAGTATCCAGGTCATGCATATATCTGAGAGACAATGAACCCTATCTCCCTGCTCACTCACAGGGAGTGAATACCATGAATTGATATTAAAGGCACAGTGTTCTATTCTACCAAAGATATCATTCCCTTTTTCTTGAGACGGAGTGTATCATCTTCTTCAGGGAGAGTGCTGTGACATCATCATAGCTAACCACAATTTTAAACTCCTGGGCTCAATAGATATTTTTTAATAGTTTTTTTTTTTTTTTTTTTTTTTTTGGCTGGGGCCAATGTTGCAGTAGTAGTGCAAAAAATAGGGCTAACACCTTGGGGATATTTTGTGGAGAAAATGCACTTGGCTCTTAGCAACCACAAATCCAAGGTTCTACCAGGGCTGTGTCAATATTCTTTTTCAGTTGTTCCTATGGGAAATGGGCTGTATTAGTTGCTGGTATTTCTTCACAGCTGAGATGTCAATCAAGGGTTTTTAATTCAAAAAGATTGGACAGAGACAGTGTGAGGACAAGAAAGTGTTACTTACCCCCACCACACCAAAGAGGCCCCAATGAACCAGTCCATAGTAGTGTATGGGTTCTTTGCAAAGCTGTGGGGGGAAAGCTGCAGCCAAGCATTAAAATTATTGAAAAAAAGAGATTGTAAATAACTACTTCAGGAGCCCCAAAACTCAGTTACCCCTTATATGCTCATCTACAAAATAATAAAAAAATTATCAGGGTGGAATTGGGGGAAAAACTCTGGCAACATGAATTATTAGAGTAGATCAATTCCCCCAAGGAACAACAAGGTGGGCACACCAGCAGATCCCAATCACAAACAAAAGAGTGAGATTTCAGAAATCAAATTCAATAATTGTATGGCAGACATTATTAACAGAATGGAGGTAAAGTTTGAATTACAAATTCAAGGAGTATTTCAAAAGTTGTCCAAGAATTCAATGAATTCAAAGACAAAGTGTCCAAAGATTTTGACAAATTGAGGCAAGAATTGCAGTGCTCAGAGATCTGAGAAATACAGTAGAATCCCTCAGTAGAAGAATGAAGCATTTAGAAGAAAGAATCTCTGACATTGAAAATATACATTTTAAATGCCCCCACATTGTCAAAGAGGAAGAGGTGTGGAGAACAAAAATGGATCGTTCTCTCAGAGTGGTATGGCACAATTCGAAGAAAAGTAATATTGACTTTATGGAAATTTCTGAAGCCAACAAGATTGCATCAAACAGCCCAGATGCTCTACTTCAAGAGATAATTGAAGAGAATTTCCACACATGGCAAGAGTTTTTGAAATTCAGATAGCATACAGTTTCAGAACGCCAGCACAACTCAACCAAAATGAAGTATCTCCCAGAGCCTTCATAATTAATCTAGCTAAAGTTATTATGAAGGATAAAATTCTGCAAGCAGCCAGATATAAGAAAAGTGTAACTTACAATGGGAAAAATAGTAAAATGACTGAAGATCTCTATGCTGAAAAGTTCAAGCTAGAAGAAGATTATCATCAACCTTCAACCTCCTATTACAAAAATAACTTTCAACCCATGATCCTGCATTCAGCTAACCTGAGCTTTCTTTATGGTGGTAAAATTAAATACTTTGATGACATTTACATGTTGGAGAAATTTGTAGTAACTAAACCAACTGTCTAGGATATTTTCAGACCTATAATCTATAGTGACTTGCACAATCCTCTACCACAAATGTAAACTCACTCAAAAACTTTTGATCAAATTCCAACATCTAAATTCTTGAAAGAATTAAAAATATCTGGAATTCTGACAAAACTGAAACCCAAAATATCAACAAATTGTGAATATTTGCAGTTAATGTGAATTCCTTAATTTTTTTTTTTTTTTTTTTTTCTGAAGAAGAACAATTTGGCTGACTGGGATACAAAACTCAGGCCAGATATCTGCTGCATACAATAATCTCATCTTGCCATAAAAATATAAATCAAGACTCAGGGTGAAGAGATAGTTAATTATAATTCAGGCAACTGGCAATCAGAAAAAAAAAAAAAAACATATTTTGTAAATATATTCACAGATACAAACGTTTTAAACCAACACAAGTAAGGTAAGATTAGGATGAGCACTTCATCTTTGGTAAGGGTTAACACTCAAAATGATGGAATTTCAATTAACATTTATACTCAAAACTGTTCCTAAATTTATAAGAGAAACTCTAACAGACATGACCACTTGGTTTCCTACAGCATCACAATAGTTAGAGATTTTAACAACAATTTGGCAGTGTTGGATAGATTCTCCAATAATTAACTAGGCAAGGACTGGAACATGTGTCTCAATTGGTAGGGCACTGGCCTCCCATACCAAGGGTGGCAGTCTAAAACATGGCCCTGACCAAATTTCAACAACAAATAAAATAGTTGGACATTGTGGCAGGTGCCTGTAGTTCCAAGTACTTGAGAGGGTGGGGCAAGAAAGTCATCTTGGTAAAAGATTTGGAGGTTACTGAGAGATATGCGATGATAATGCACATTACCAAAAGTAATAAAATGAGACTCTGTCACTATTAAAAATATCTGGGGAATTGTGATGAAAATGTGTCAAACGGTCTATGATGCTAGTGTATGATGCCCCATGATCATATCAATGTACACAGCTATGATTTAATTTAAAAAAAAAATAAAGAAAGAAAGAAAATAATTTGATTTATACAAATTTTGGAGGTAAAATAAAAGATACTTTTTCAAGCTAAACATTGAAAGAAAACTTTAGCTTTCCAATGCCTTATAATATCCATAATGTGACAAAGAAAAGAATGCCTAATATTGTGTGTGCTCTTCTAAATATCATGATTTCTCTTTTGGCTATACCACAGAAAAACTACAGATTAATTCTTGCTCTGCTCATCAGAAAATATGAGGCTAATGAAGAAGGCAAACATTAGCAATAGCAAAACCTTGTTCTGAACAGTGTGGTTGCATGTGCCATACTTCTCTCCAACTTTCAAAATATTTAATTGATTTATATATTTTTTATTCTGGCTTTTTTTTTATTAAATCATAACTGTGCGTTAATGCAATTATGGGGTACAATGTGCTGGTTTTATATATAATTTGAAATACTTTCATCAAACTGATTAACATAGCCTTCACTGCATTTTCTTAGTTATTATGTTTAGACATCTATAGACTTAACATTTCCCTTGTAGAATGCACCATAGGTGTGGTCCCACCAATTACCTTCCCTCCACCCATCCACTCCCTTATCCTCCCCTCCCCCTCCTTTTTCCCCTTCATTTTGGGTTGTAGTTGGGTTATAGCTTTTATATGGAAGTGTGGGTGGTTTACAAATTGGTTTTATAGTAGGGTTGAGTACATTTGATACTTTTTCTTCCATTATTGAGATACTTTGCAAAGAAGAATATGTTCCAGCTCCATTCATGTAAACATGAAGAGGTAAAGTCTCTATCTTTCTTTAAGGCTGCATAATATTCCATGACCTTACCTAAGAAGCAGAGACCCTGGACAAATCCCAAACTAAAACTAAATGGTGGGAAAAATGCCACATAAAAATATAAGAAAGGATAAAAATGACAGGGTATATCTAAGGAAAAAATAAAATTTATCCATAAAAGAATAGAATGAATCAAATGGATAAAGGGACAACAAATTTTTAGATCCTTTCAAAATATAGTATGTCATTAATTTTGGTAACAAGTACCCTGGAAAATTAAGTATTTCAAAATCCTAATAAAGAACCTTTATGAAAGTCCAGCAATAACCTTGTTGGACACATTATGAAAGTTTATAGGAATCAAATTTATATTTAGTTGTGCTTATGTCTCTAACTCCAAATAATTTCTTTTCTTTCAGTGCAAGTAATGAAATCGAGCTTCTTTTAGTGACTGTAGCAAGCAAATCTGTACTGAATATATAACATTGCATATGTTTTTCTTCTTTTCTGAATTTGGCAAAGATCACAGTAATTCTAACCAATGATGCATCATTCAGTTTTATAAACTTCATTTCTACCTTCAGTTTTTGATCAACAATTTTTAAGTCATTTTCACCAGCTGATATTCTCAGTTATATTTTGTGATTTAGCGTTTGCCATCATTTGATGACAAGTCAGTCTATATAAGTTTCTCCTCTACTTTGAAAGAATAGCTCATAATTTTAAAAAATCTGAATAGTCTTTCTTCTCCCAAATCACAGTCTCATTTACTTTATTAAAAAGTAATCCTATAGAAATATCTTACATGTTTCCCAGATTACCACTTACACTGTTTACAGAGTGCTAGAGTAATGGAAATAAGAAGAAATACATTTTAAAAACAAGTCAGTGGAAACATGTAATACCAAACTTGAAATGTCTTTAAAAGTGTTCCTTAGTTTATTCACTCTGTAATGACTCCACACTGAAATAAACAAACCAATACATTCATAAATTATTAATGAAAACATTTTAACATGCATACAAATTTGTGATGAGAAACAGAAATAGATTATTCATGCAATTTATCCAGCCAACTAATAAGCAATACATATCACTTATGGGACTGTTTCCTACCATTGCAAAGCAATACTAGCAATAAAGGGATTTCAGTTATCTCGTTCTGAATTAAGCTCTTATGAAGATCTTATAATAATCCATTCTCAGACACAAACAAAACCTTTGTCATCAGCTATTCCTAGTGACTTTGTTCAGATTACAGTACAACTAGAAAGAACAGTTCTTCAGAACATTATTCCTGATTGATATAGTAAGGATCTTATTGGGTTCTCTTGACTGTTTATACCTCAGTGAACTCTCAGAACCTCAGACTCAGCAAATATATCATACCACATAAAGTTTTCTGAACCAACCAACAGTTCAGAGGACTTGTCTGTTTTGTTTGGTCATAGGGCAAACATACATATAATCATGGTCCAAGAAACAGCTTCAGTACTTCAGACAAAAGTCACTATCAAAAGTCATCACAAAGCAAGGCGCTTTGTTTTGGATCCAGCTATTTTAGGCTTGACTTGAAGATGATTTTCAATATCTGTGACTAAATGTTTTTCAACTGCATATTAAAACGAAAAAAGTACACAATAAATTGTATGGAGATGCAAGCCAAGCTTTACCTTAACACTTTTGCAGCAATTACAAAGGATGAACAAAAAAGAAACAGATTAGAAATAAATAAGTAAAGAACTGAATATTAATTTTATAATTATGTTCTATTTGTGAATATCTTATTGATATTGGGAACTAGGGATTGAAATGATTGTTTTTTCAGATGAAATGATAAACATCTGAATTAAATATTCTACCTATACGTACACACATATACAAATACATACATAAATATATGCATATACAGAATGTATACATACAGCTTTATGTATAATGTATGCCTATATATGTACACATACACACGTTGTTTGCACATATGCTCATATTTTCTTCTTACTACTTCTTGGTAGTTGGAGCATTCTCTTTTGATGTAGAAGTTCCTACACACTTGAGATTGTCCTGATTTCAAACGATTTTCTTTCCTAGGTACTGTATGAGACCTTTGATTTATTAAAGATAAGCTCACATGATTAAAATTTAGAAATAATGTTTTATATGCACATTTACATCACATTTTCAGAACTCATTAAGCCTCATTTTAGCTTCATTCTGCTTTATTCTTTTTCATTTTTGATGAGCTGCTATAATGTTATTAAGTGGAATTTTAGAAAGCCTGTGAGAGTGAGGACTTTTTCATATTTGGGAAACAATCTGCTGCTCTAAATTAATTATGATTAATACCCACTTAATTAATACATGTAATCTTAGAATTTTTGTTTTAGAATAAACAATTTGCACCTAAAATGCATAATATTACCAATGTCAAGTGGAAAGTTAATACTGTGGTTAAAATCTCAAACTGGTACACTTTTGGGGGGCAGGACACAATCATAAGAGGGCCTTCATCTAACTAATGCAATCACTGTAAATTGGTTCTTGTAACCTGGTTCTTTGTACAATCAATGAATCCCTAACAATAATAAAAAAAAAAATCTTATACTTGGTATGGAATAGTTTTGCCCATTATTTCAGCTTTGTGGAAAGGCAATTTCATTATATTTAACTTTCCATTCATTGATATATTTGCCAGGACATTTTCATTGGGACAAAACTCTCCTAAATTTCTCATCTTATAAAATACCAAAATAAGAATTTTCTCAAGTCTAACAGTGGCACTTCTATTTCTGAAATGCTCTCAATGCTGTAACTCCACCAACGATAATTGCACAGTTCCAGGAAAATTAATTTCATTCAACACATACCTAGCCAAATACCATTTAATATGCATAGCTACTACAATCTCAGATTTACTTTTATGTCCTTAAATAATTATAATGACTGGCTTTAGAAACAGGAGTTGACCTAGCTCTGTGGCAAAGCCCTTGGCTGGAATTTCAGAGTGATCTGCAGGGAAGGGCGTATCGTAGGAGTCACCAGCATGACTTCATGTACGGTAAGTGCTCTATAAAAGAGTTTCTCCAATACAAGCTACTCACTGATTAAAGACAATGGAAACTTGGGCTTTTATATGATCATAAAAATCCTGATAAATGGTGAGAATATGTGAATTGGAGAAAGCTTTCAATTTCATCATAATAGTTATGAGCAATTTGCAAATCCTTCTGCAATTAGCACAGAGACCTCCTTTCAGATGGACTAGAAAGCCGGCCTCTTTGGCTGTACTCATTTGACATGTGCTGCTCTACCCACACTCAAAGGAACATGTGTTTTGATAATTAAGTTTGCTGATTTGGTCTTACAGGTTAAGAATAGAAGCACTAAAATCAGTAACAAAATTTAAGGCAGTTGTAAGATATTTGAAAATGACAATCAGCCTCTTTGTATTTAAGATAAAAGATGAGTTATAAATGCACATATATGTATATATTCACACATATGTATACATTTTCACCAAACTGTTAATTCATAATAAAAATTAGTCAAAGACAAAATTTTCACAAAATAAATCAGCTAACTTAGCTACCATTTGATATGTAATCAAATAAAATTCTCCAAATTGCAAAATGGTTGCAACCTTCCACTGTGTTGCATGCAATATCAGATATTGAGGAACCTAATGTGTATTGATTATTAATGGAAGAAGGCTTGATTTCAGTTTTAACTTACCTCCTGGTCTCCACCTGATCTCCTGCCATGACTACTGTGCTTGGTTGGAAACAATGTCACTATGGTGAGATTTCAAATGCAGTCATCCAAATCCTATAATGATAACTGCTGTATTTTCTCTCTCAGAGCATCATAGTTTTCTTCTTTGTGGCACCTATTGGAGGTGCAATATTGTATTTTATGCACACGGTGACTGGATTGATGCCTTCTCTTCCATTTAGTTAATTGTAGGATGTTAAGTGGCCATATGTTTCATGGCAGCTTATTATTGTAGTTAGGACATTGTGTAGAACATTGGAAGAAGGCAATAGATTTTTGTTGAACAAATTACAAATGAAAAAGACAAGAGTGGCTTATAATCTTGTAGAAGAGTATATGTTTTATTTTATTATTACCAGAGAGACTTGAGTATGATTAGTTGTTAACAGGTTTATCATTCAGAGTTCTTCATGAGAGAATAGAAACCACTCTTATAATTTAAGAAGTAAAATAATTTCTTATATTTATATATGAAGACTTATATTTGTAGAAATATGAAAACATAGATATCCAGAAATCAATACAATCAATACTACAAATCTAGAAATTATAGATGAAAGGTAAAGCTTATATAACAACGAAATGTGAAAAACTAGGGGCCAAAGTAATACAGCAAAACGTTTTTCTTATCCTGAAGGAAGCTTCAAGCTTGTTTGAGATCTAATTAGGTATTTAGTTTAAACCAAATAAATAAATAAAAAACCTTTGAAACTGCATTAATTTCTCAAAGTAATCTGTCAAATAATTTATGTGTCAAATAAATAAATTTAAAGTATTTATATTTGTAAACAATTAAATAATTTGTCTTCCCTACTGTATCCATCCCAATACACATGTCCAGGCCTTTGCACTGGGGCACTTTTCCCTTCAGTATGACCTGGGTACAATCCTTATGCTACTTCCGCAGGTACTTCAGAATATGTCTCATATTAATTTGGATTTTTACCACCCCAAATAGAGTCTGTGTAATATGGATCTTAAATCTATGGAATATTTGTTCTATGTAGTGCAAAATCATATTAGAAACTAAAACATTGGTTTTGGTGTTGAGCATTAAACAATGATATAAATGATTTTGCAATGTAGCATGGACATTACTGAGAAAGTAATTGCCAGGGGAAAAAAATGCATGTTTATGTCATCATAAATGTGTGCTAATACTTCTAACTCAACTAAATATTTTTACTTTGCTCTTTTTTTAATATTTAAATATTTAGTAAAATATGAGATGTGTTTACTTCATTTATCCAAGAATTACTATGCATACTCAGATTAGGAGGCCTCAGGCCTAACAGTCTGTTGCAGAAACAATAACATCCCAGTGCTGCTGGAAGTGGATCTAGACCTCTGAACTAACTCATTTTCTAACCATCATAATACAGCAAGGAAGAGGGACACAGCAGATGTTTCTCGAGTCAGCCTTTCAGTTCCCATGAAGGTTTACTCTGAGTCAGGGTAGTCAGAGCACTTGTTTTAAGGTATGATTTTGGTGCCTGAAATTCTGCCATTTAACATTCTCTCCCTAATGCTATATTCTCTTTCAAAAGCAACAGAAATGTGATGATAACTAGTTCAAGAAAGAGATATTTATGATTGGAGGGAGGAAAGGCAAGGAGACAGATGCGAGGGCATATAGAAATATTTCTCTCTAGATTTCAGTGTGGCCAAAGGTCAGGACTGGCATCCTCAAATTTCTTCTGCTGCATGACACCTGGAGAAGTAAGTTGAGAAATACACACTAAATTACTTTGCTCTTTTATTATAGCTGCTTTTAGATGTTTCTTCTATCCTCACTAAATTTTATTATTATTATTATTGTTGTTGTTGTTGTTGCTCAAGCTGGTCTCAAACTCCTGGCCTCCAGCAATCCTCCTGCTTCAGCCTCCCAAATCTCTGGGATGATAGATGTTAGCCACTACACTCAGCCACCTTCTATTTTTATATGTTGTATATCATGCTATATGGTGATATAATTAAACATACTCAAATGATGGTATTACTCCAAAATAAAATGTCTATATCTTTTCCCTCTGAAAATACAAACAAAAAATCCCCAAACAAATAACCTTATAAATGGCTTTGAAACAAAGTTTATTCAATTCCCTTTTTAATATCATTTGAAAATACAAAATAATTCTGACTATCCTTTCAGGGAATAGTCATGAATGTACAAACCTTCAACTAATACTATGTCGACTATGAAAAAATAAGTAGGGTGCCAGCCCTATATGCTAAAGGTGGCGGGTTCAAACCCAGCCCCAACCAAAAACTGAAATAATAAATAAATAAATAAATAACAAGAAAGGAGAAATAGAGATACCAGTTTACAGACTACTTTGAAGATCCACTCTTAATTAATATAATGACCACTGTCATTTTGTATCTTTTCTCACAAGCACCTTGAGTGTGAAAGTACAATTATTAAAAATACCTTAGTGAAATATTAATATTAGTATTCATGCACCACAATTGAATCTAATGACTCAACTTTTCAATAGTCAATTAACTGTGCCAATAAGTAGAATAAAATGAATCTTGAGCACCTTTACAATATCTTTTTTACCAAAATTGTTCAAAGTAGAACATGTTGTGAAGATCAGTCTTTTGAAATAATATGACATGCTATTTTTCTATTTCTGTCCTTCTGGAAAGGTTTAAGGGGTTTTGTCACTTTAAATAGAACCAATAAAACTAACCATAGAAATGAAGTTTAACTTATTCACAGCATGTCATATAGTCCAGTATCAACCAGTTACTATATCCTAGTGAAAAGAGTTTTAGAAATTGTCCCATTACCGGGCATGAGGATTTTATTTATTTTGTCTTCTGTTTTTCCTTTTTTTTTTTTTAATTTAGGCATAAGGATTTTAAAGCACACACAAAAATGGCTGGTTTGTCTTCTCATTGTCTGGTACTATTATTTCTCTTAAATTTTCTCTATCTCCCCCAATCTACTAGATTATGAAAATTTATGCAATGTAGTCCACTGGTAATTCTTACTTTATTTTAATTGTTTCACAGTAGAATTTTGACAGAAATATGCCCATAGATGCAATTTGGAGAAGTTAAATTTCTCAGAACAAGGCAAAAGATGGCGTATTCATAGACAGAGCTGGCCCTGTCTTAGCTTGTTCATGTTGCACAGGGAAATCTGTCACAGTAACATTTTTGCCAAGTGTGAACTTCTTGCACTTTTCCTGGAAACGTTCTTATCCTCTCTTGGAACACCTCTTCTCTGACAGCTTTGAATGGAGTGCACTAGCTGAGTATCAGTGTGCCCACGCTCATCCAGCGCCAGCAACTTAATAATACTTGTTGAATGTTTGCCACAATATTGACTGAATAAGGCAAAGACCGTATGGAGGGAGCATTTTTCAGAAGACCCAGATTTCAAACCTGTATGATACATAGTCCTACAATCGTGCATACATTTTTGTGTTTTATTTCAAATGGAAGACGATTTTCTACACATTTCCTTTTACATCTTTGATCAAAATGCATTACTCAGCTCTGTGTTTAGAACCTCCAACCCATGCTAATGTAAATTAGAATTTACATACCAGCTGATCTCTGACTGCAGCTACTGAATGTGCTTTTATGTGTACATAATTATATTTAGGCATCTTATTATTTATATTTCCTCCTTGTTACCTTGTTTAACACTTCATGATTGAACTTGGTTTTCAAGGACAATTGGTAATTTTTATGGCTCTTGGTAATTTTTATGGCTCTCCCTTTATATGTTTAAGAGTTTATTACACAAAAACCCATCGTTTTATTATATAAATGTGTCAAGTATTTTTCAATAGATGTTATACATTTTTAATTAATTATAGAAATGGAAATATGTCTAAAAATACATATTTAAGTGTTTTCAACGGAAGTATTTTGTAGCAATTGTCTATCATCGGTCAGGAAATAAACATTTAGGTTAAAATGTTCACTCCATCCATTTGGAAAGATTCTATAAATAATTGTTTTCTTATGTTTTGCTTATTTAAAAATTTTATGGTCATAACATAGTTTATTCAATTATTTTGCCCCATAGAAAGTATGTTTGGCTGATAGATATGCATATTTGATTTCCTTACAAATTGAACTCCTTATTTAAAAAATATTGACAGTTCACATACTATTGACTTTCTATAAATGGAAAAAAACAGACCTCTGAGAAAATAAATAACTAACTTATGCTGATAAAACTATTAAAAACCACTTCAGAACTGGAACTAAGGTCTTTGGATCTCAGGTTAACTTACAATAGTGAGGAGATTACACTTTAAATGTTAATTTTGATTTTATATAAAATGATCATCTTCATCCAGACATGTCATCATTAATTTTAAAGGACTTAGAATTTAATAACCACTCTTGCTCTAACTAGCTGATAATACCAGCAATCTTCATGATCATCATAACTTCCTCATTTGGTTATAGCACACATTATTTATCTCAGTCTACAAAAATAAATTATAAGCATAGAAATAAATTAATAACTGATAATCTTCAAAAGGACAGATTTTAATAATGATAGAAAAAATCTTCATGCTAAAGAAGGCCAACAGATTGTACAAACTAAACAAAATTCATGCAAGGGTCATGACATTTGACTTAAGAGAAAAAAAGGTAATAGCCAGAAAATTCTGAAACATATTGAAAATTTCAGAATTTAGCATCACATGTGATGTAAAAGCATTTATTTTCACCTCTTATATTGTGGTAATTAGTGGAAATGCCAAATAAGTCATTAGATACCAAAGTATAATCATTATACATACATTATTTTTTATATTAGAAACTCATTCACTGTAGCCATTCTTCCACACAGCCCTCAGATCCTATTTTCTCTGTGACATTTTTGTGACTATAATAAATCTTTCTCTGACATCCTATAGTCCTTATTATGCTAACAAATCATTAGCTTTATTCACAGTGATTGACGAACGCTCCTTACCTCTGTCTGCTGGGATTTACTACCTATTTTTATTGACCTCCATAACTCCTCTCTTTTCCAATAATCCTTTCCTCTAGACTTAAGTTTTTTTCCTCCTTATCTGCACTCCAGGTTGGTTTTCAAATTTTTTTCTGTTTTGTTTTTTGAGACAGTAGAGTGGTAGAGTGCCTTAGCGTCACAGCTCACAGCAACCTCCAGTTCTTGGGCTTAAACGATTCTTTTGCCTCACCCTGCTAAGTAGCTGGGACACAACCACCACAACACCCGGCTGTTTTTTGTCGCAGTGTTCTTGTTGTTTAGCTGACCCAGGCTGGGTTCGAACCCGCCAGCCGTGGTGCACCTGGCTGGAATCGTAACCACTGTGCTACGGGTGCCAGGCCTCAAATTTTATTTTATAATTTAGAAATATATTACACATTTAAAATAATGATCATGAATAACTATAATTATAAAGAGTTTTGATTCAGGAGCGGCGTCTGTGGCTCAAAGGAGTAGGGTGCCGGCCCCATATGCTGGAAGTGGCAGTTTCAAACCCAACCCCCACCAAAACCTGCAAAAAAAAAAAAAGAAAAAGAGTTTGATTCATTTACTAATAACATTTAATTAATATTTTTAATATAAAAATGTGTGGCATAAAACAAACACTCATGAGGAATGGAGAAAAACAAGCAAACATATTTTTGTAAACACACATATTTGCAAACAGAACTACATATTAACATACTTTGAGCAAATATTTCCTAACATAAAACATTATAACTTTGCTTTTATATTCTGCATCACTGAAAAATGTGTTTTCATTTGACTTTAGTTTTCAATCTCTTTTATTAAGTGTTGCTCTTATGCCTCAATTTTGGAGAGAAACTCACATTATTATTATTCATTTTAAGTCAATAAAATGGTGTAATAACTTTTAAGTTTTGATACCAAAAGAGGTGTTTGTCTTTGTTTTGGTTGATGTTTTAGCTCTGCCTTTAATATCTTGCATTTTTCTACTTAATGTAAGTTTTAAAGGGAGAGAGATAAAACAATATATTTCCATTTAATTAGTCATCTGCCTACCTTGAGAATAGTTATGTTCAATCTGTCTCTGAATATATTTAGGACATATTTCTGTTAGAAGAATTATCTAGCAGATGACACTGAAGTTCAGATCATGGATTTCAATGAATTGCTTTCTGATTATCACTGGTGTCTACAAATCATGATTGTGTCTAAAGTAAGATCCAAAAGTATAAAACTATATGCTTTTGCATGTCTAGTCTATGGGTAATACATTTGCAATAATGAATGGTGCCTATGTCTTCTGTGACCATAGCCGGAAAGCAGTGGGGATAATGTGTTTACTTAGGAGTCATTCAAATGCACTAACCTGCCCAACTGAGGAGATGAATTTGGCTCACCAATATTCGCTGTTGAAATGAATTCAACTGTTGCTAGGAATTAAAAAAAAAAATGAACTTATAAATATGCAATCATGCTAAGTTGAGTTATATCTAGCCAACCTTCATTTTTTATATTCATATGAAACTATTAAAATTTTCTAGTGATAAACACAAATAATACTAAGTGTTCCAAAATGATAAAGGTGTTTCTAATATAATTATAAAAAATGTGTTTTTTTTTTTATAATTTGCTCTTAAAAATAATGACAGATTTTGAAGAATATTGTGAATAGCACTTCAAGATCCTTGCTTTTATTCTATGATATAAAGGAAAATGACAAATTATCTGAGGAGAGCAAATTAAAATACTTAGGCATTATACAATACAGTGTAAACTTGGAGTGTGATTAGGTCTAAGATCTCAGAAATTGAATCGAAACACTCGATTTAAATAATCCTTGTTTTTTAAGAGATTATTTATTTTTAGTCTTTATCATTTCTCACTCTAAAATGGGGCTAAAATCTCCTCTGTAAACCTCTCCACAGTTTGTAGAACCAGTAATACTAAAAAAATTAAGGAAGATACAGCTTATAATTAATTTTGTCTCTCTTTTATATCAAATAATATATTTAGGTATAAATAAATTATCATGAAGCAAAAGATGAAGATTTTCATGTTTTTGTAAGTAATGAAAACTGCTATTTGTGGAGAATGTATGATAAACTATTTAATTGCTTATTTACTTATAATTACAGTAACACATACAGAAAGAAAGCAGGTATGACTATCTTAAATAATTCCTGTTTAAATACAACAGAGTTAAAAGTGAAGTAATGGGTCACGCTTTGATCCCTGGGAATTTTATGAATCATTCATTTGCAAGGGAAATACAGAAACTTTGGCAGACAATTCAAAACGAAATGCTGTAAGGAGCAGCGTTTCCTTTGAATTTCCCAGAGATAAAACAGTAATGCAAGGGAACTCCTCCTGCCCCTTACTGTAACATCTTTATGCTCCTTATTAGTAATCAGTTTACTGATTTCTTTACTCCCCTGAATAACTAGAGCTTTTAAAAATAAAACTTTGTGGTTCCCACAAAAATAAACTTGTATAATTTTGTAGTCATTCTTTACTTTCCCTTCAGATAAGAAAGAAAGGTTACGCCTAGTGCATCTCATATATGTGCTCATGGAATTCACAAGAGGATAGAGACTATTAACCATCACTGAAGTTTCATATTTTTACAGCTACATTCTGCCATTTATATACTTTATTGGGGGTTTAATTTTTTAATTTATATATAATTTAGAACTCTTTTTCCCCTGCCCTAGTCCACAAGAGGTATAAATAAGGTGCTAAGTGAAAAGCATGGCTATGGTCTGGCTCCCAGAAACTCTGACTTTTCTTAAAATAGTGGGGTTGAAAGAAGAGATGAGAAGACACGTGTCTCTGTACTTGACCATGAGAGGTTGTAGTCTATTGTTTGTTAGTTAAGATGATATCTCAGACTGACAGTGAATTAGTACAATGGCCTCAGCCAGGAGAAACCCAGAACTGCCTCTCTGGGAGATGAATAGGGCACAAATCTTCACCCTCTGTTGGACCGTCACATTGCTCATCTTAGTAACAGGCTTCTGTTCCGTCTTGACCAGGTGCAATTACCTCCTGCCACAATTACTCTCTACCTTGCTAAGCCGGAAGACTTCCTGCAGAGGGGCGTGAATAGGAAGAGTAAGGTTTCTTTATACTTAACTACATTCTAGAACATCTATTTTTTAATCCATAGCATGTCACCAAGTAAAAAAATAGGCTGCAATTCCTACACTGTCTTTTCTCCATATCCCAGCAGCATTAACATTTCTGAGTTGCTGGGATTTTTAAAATTTCTTTGATGAAGTGATGTTAGCTTCTAGGTGAAAGACAGAAAGTGAGTCTAAAAGCCCTCATCCCATTGTAAAACTGAAATTACAAGTAACTGATGTGTCCACAGAGCACCTTACTCTGTAGTAGTCTTATTTCTAGCTTTCAGTTTATCAATTTGTCGTCTGACAAAGGACAAGTAGATGGCTGCTATTAAATGGTTACCGCCTAAATAATAATAATACCTAATATTTCAGGCATTAATCTGACCTTAAATCTAAACTCAAAAGGAAAAGTGTTGTGTGATAACTTATAATTTTAGGAGCATGGCTGTCAGATGGAATAGGATAGATTGGGCAAGTTATTACTTACCATAGCCTAGAAATATTAATATTGCAACTAGAATTCCATTAATAATTTTGGAAGAGCAGCCTCTGATGAAAGAAGATTTCTTTTCACTATACCTACTTTCCAGATTTTCTTTATCCTAAACGGCTGAAGTGTACAGCGTCTGTCTTATTTCAAAATTCAGTTCTAAACTGGTGAATCTGTTATGTAAAATTTTGAAATATCTAGCAATGTGAACAATGACATTTAACAAGAATTTTATTTTATGGATAATTTTATTTTATGGAATATTTTTAATCTTCCTTTTCCGTTTAGAGTGTTATTTCTGCATATTTTTCCAGAAATTATAATTTAGAATATTTGTTATTTTTTTTGCACTTTTTCACTGTAATAAAAACATTTAATAACCATTTTAAATCTATTTTTTTCCAAGAGCTGTATTTCCTGTAATATAAAAGTATGGTATCAACTATCAACTAGGAATGATTTCTCATACCTATAATCCTTGGGAGGCCAAGGCAAGATGAGGATTTCCTGAAGTCAGGATTTCTAGACCAATCTGGGCAATAACAGCACTCCTCTCCAAAAAAAAAAAAAAAAAAAAAAAATTAGCCAGGCATAGTGGCCTACACCTCTAGCCCCAGCTAGGAGGGAAACTGGGGAAGAGGATGGCTGAGCCTGGGAGTTTGATGTTGCAATGAGCTAGTTTGATGTCATTGAACTCTCTAGCCTGGGCAATAGAGGGAGACGTTGTCTCTAAGTAAATAAGTAAAGTACCCTGACTGCTGCCCACAGCCACCTGCTGTGCAAGGATGAAATTAAGGCCCCATCTTTCCTATAGTTTATCAGTTCTGCTCCACTTACTAACAATTTAGCTTTAGGTTATAAAAAAAAAATAAAAGACAACAAGTGTGTGATGTGATAATTCATCATTATAAATTTATATCATAATTACTTTGGTGTAAAACTCCCATTTCTGTTGTAAAGTATTGTTAATTTCACATCAAAGAGATAAATATGTCTAGGAAGTAAAGGCAATAAATAACTGTAGTTAGTCTCAGAAGATTAATATAGCAGTTAAAGCATATTTCTAATTCAACTGGGTATGGAAGCCATTAAAAGCATTAGTATATATAGTCAGTTTTCTGAGTGATTAATCAAAAAGTGGCAGATTTAGAGAATCTGTCATTCTTGTTCCATGTATGATTTCATTTACAGACCTAGTATTATAAATAATTTTTATGGAACTTTTCAGAATTTTCTTAATATAGAAATTTATTTTCTAGGTTGGCACAAATGCACCACAGTATTTGCTTTCAAATAATACATTTTAGGCTTATAATAGGTACTAAATTGATGATAATTTTGTGTGTTGTCTTTTGTTGTACCTTTTCATAACATATAAAATAGGTTTTTTTATAGTTTATTATTTCATAAACATAAATTCTAACTATCCCAGCTAATCATCCAGAATTCATTTCTGATGGAAAAAATAGTGGGAAGTCAATTCTTTAAATCTAAACTGTTCACCTCATTCCTGTAAATAAATTTCAGCATCAGTATACCTTTAGATTTTAATTTAACATTGATTTACATCTTTTTTTGTTTATATTTGGTTAATTTCTTTTCTTTCTCACTCAAAGCCTCTTCAAAATTCTTCTTCATCTAATATCACTATAACTCCATATTTATATAATTTCACGGCATTTACTGAAATTTTAGTATTATTAATTATATGTGGGAGGCAGAGTAAGATTGGTATATTGGGTCACTTTTGGAAATTTCAATTAATGTAACTGTTACAGATTTTGAGTGTAAATAAGAAGTAGCTATTAAATTTCAACCAGTGTGTATGTAAGGATACACACTGAAAATGATGTTTTCTTTATAAGATACAGTTCTTGTGAAAATTTCAATTCATTTAATAAATTTTGTACATGTACTCTGTATTAGGGTTATCTAAAGTAACAGGATCAATTACATATATGTATATATATATATATATATATATATATATATATATACACACATATATCTCATATATCTCAATAGGAGAGAGAGAGAGGGGAGGAGAGAGGAGATGAGAGAAGGACAGGAGAGGGTAATTTATTTTAAAGTACTAGCTCATAAAATTATGGGGGCTGGCAAGTCCAAAATCTGTAGGGCAAATTGGTATGCTGGAAATCGACATTAAGATATGATCCCACAATCTTGAATCCATAATCTACCTGCAGGGCAGACCAGCTAGGAATTCAAGAATAGTTTTACAAGCCAATGTTAACTCCAAAGTCCTTCCCCTGCAGAAAGCCTCACTCTTTCTTCTCTTAGGACATTAGTTGATTGGTTTGTTAGAGCAGAAGTCTAGGAGACAGAGGTGAGAATGGATGCAGGGACTTGCCTAAGTATTAAGCAACTCTCAAACAGAATCTAGCTGGGTACCAGACCAGGAGCGATACAGGGGCTGTCAGAGGGAGTGCATGTATAAACTTCTGACTAAGGGAGTCTGATAACCACACACGAGAACCGAGAATCGGCATCAGCTGGCTCGTTAGCTATCTAGGTCACCTCCAGGATCTATGACTAACTACAATGTTGTCTTTATTGTAGTTTCAAATCACCATGACAGTTCCAGAACAACTATACAAAGTATAAATATAAGAGAAAACACAATTCTAAGAATTACTACCCAAATTATTAGTAAACAGCAACCCCTTAGCCTTGAATATTCTTCCCCTCAGTTAATGAGACGTCAAAAAGCCAAAGGTCCCTTCCTGTCAGGCATCTGTTTTTTGGAGCCTGTTTGCTCTTCTCTTAAGAGCATACTTTCCCTTTCAATGTTCAGTAAAAACTGCTTGTTTGGCTCATTGTGTAGTGTGCCCTGAAATTCTTTTCTTCTGATGATCACTAAGGACCTAAAAATCCTTCACTCCTAGGCAATAACAACTGAAGCCCACCCACATTATAAAAAGTAATGTTTTATATAAAGTCATCTGATTTAAATATTAACTGCATTTAATAATGTCTCCCCCACATATCTTAGCAAGATCTAGACTGCTGTTTAACCAAGCAACTGGGTACAGTAAGTTGTCAAGTTAATGCATAAAATCAGCCATTATGGAGTTCTTGACGTGATTTTTGACGATACCTCCATGCATCTGCTGAGCAGTTTAATTTTGAAACTGTCCTGTCATATGTTCCCTAAAATTTTCATTTCAAAAACAATTTTGGCTAAATGCTGTCTGGACTCTCATTGTATCAACTTCAGAAGAGGAACAGAGCATTCCCACCATGCCTCTATGGTGCCATCTAGGCCACCCTGCCTTGCTGTCCTATTTCCCAGCCTTATGTGTCTGAAAAGGCTTTTTTGGTTAAACTTTTCCCAATCTATTCAGGGTCTAAAATCTCATGCACAGCTTCAGGCCCTGTATATCCTTGTTAGACATTTTGATTTTATAGTCTCATACTCTTAATCACTAAAGACATACAAATATTAACATCTAAGCCTTTGATTAAATATTTCTTCATAGACTTTTTAAATGTAATAATTTCTGCCTCAGTACTGAGTAATTTAATGTCACAGTTCAGCCAATGAAGCCAGCAGAGTACGTATGTATGTGACAAGACTGATGAATTCCTTCAGCTTAAAACGGTGACGTTCAAGACACAGTTCTATAAGTAAACAATCTTTTATATTGGTCATCTTTGGAAATTGATTGAAGCTCCATTTTAGTTCAATCTGTAACTTAGCTGCTATTTTAGATTGATCATACACTTACCTGTGGCTCAAAGGAAGGGACTCATCAGGTAAAGGAACATGGTGCAGGGGGTGTTGGTTGTTATTGACTGTGCTTCAGAAGTGTTACTAAAAAGACATCAACTCAAAAAAGAACTGACGAGTTTGGAAAGAGAAGAGAGGGGTAATAGAAAAGTTCCAGAAATTCACGTTTTTGTTATATTGGAAAAGCTGACAGTTTTTAAAGTTGTAAAATCTGAAAGTGTAAAGTTCAAATTTAAACTCAGTCTGTAACAGCAATCAGATTAAGAGCATGCCTTTCACAACTATTGTTAACACTTCTCAATTGCTCAAAGGGCCACATAGCAAATAACAGATAAAGGGCGAAGCCCTCCCAACAAAGCATTTCTGTCCCAAAATACCTACCCTTTTACTAGAAAAAGAGCAAAGAAGCAACAATATAGCAGACCTTGAAAAAGTCTCAAGGCAGAAAAGTGTGGCTGTGATTATTGTCATCTAGAGTTGACAGTAATCAAATCAAACACAAAAAACCTACTAAAGTTGAGATAGTACTTATGTCTCAAAGAAACAAGAAACGTGAACTAAAAAAAGCCCAGCGGCCACATGACCCTGGTGCCCTGAGCTTTCTCTGGATTGGAATGAAAATGGCAAATTCATACTACATGGTAGAGCACCAAGTCACAGGCAATTATAGGAATTTATAACATTCGTAAGCATACCAGTGCAATTATACTTCTATGAATGTACTTACACTGTCCCCTTTAATCCTTTGTCTATAACATTCCCCAATATACCAGTGTAATTATACTTCTTTGAATTTACTTACACATTCCTCTTTTATCCTTTTTTCCATTAATATAATACCTACTTCTGTGTCTTTATTAGAATGCTTGGCACAATGCATCATCATGGTTTGTTAATAACCTGACTGATTATGGTGTCAGCACTTTTGCATCTTCAGTGTCTGGTATTGAATAAAAGATTTCCAATAAATGAATAAAAGAAACAATAACTCTTTTAAAAAAATCACCCATTAGCGTTAGATTATTTTTATTTCTAAACCTAGAACTACTCTTTCTATATAACTTAGTAATATAATGAATTATATATAATTATAGAATTATATATAAGAATTATACATAAAAATATAATTATAGGGTGGGTCCTGTGGCTCAAAGGAGTAGGGTGCTGGCCCTATATGCTGGAGGTGGCGGGTTCAAACCAGCCCCGGCCAAAAATTGCAAAAAAAAAATAGAATTATATATAATTCTGTTTTCGAAAATAAAAAGGCTTATCTTGGAAAACGTAGCCATAAAACCAGGAAGTGACTTTTTAATTTAAAAGTAGGAGTGTTGGTAAATGGCATACTGATTTAGGCATGAAGTGTTTGGGAAGTCATAACTGCTGATGATTAAAGTTGATGGTAACATTTCTTTCTCAATGTCACCAACGTTTAAAATGGTACAATGTTTTCAAGTAGAAAGTCTGATGAAAGTAATTAGCTATCAGAGATGTAAAGTGATAAAAACATGCTTTTTAAGACTAATAATGAAGGTATCTCTGCCCTATCATATTTTGTATGAAGAGCTACAGGAACCTTTAATATTTCAGTGTATGCCATCAATTTCAAGGAAATAAGAAAGTTCCGTTGAGTTTTTTTACCTTTTTTCAAAGGCATAATGTTCCTAAAACAAATCTTCAATAAATCTTCTTAAAATACCGCTATCTTTTTCAATGAGAAACCATCTCCAAAACCCATGATTCTAAGCCACTGTCACTAATTGTAACAATGTTATATTGACAATTCTAACATTCAAACAAAAAGTACAAGTTTTGTAGTATATACATTTGGGTATCACTTTTTTAATTAGAATGTAATTTAACCATCTTGTTTCTTCTAAATTCCAGAATATAGCAATTAGTGTAATTTCATTTTAAATTAAATTAGAAAATACATTTATCACATTACCAATGCAGAATTCCATCTTTCACCAAAGGCTCCAGAAAGAATTAATCTAGCTAACATCTTGAATTCAGCTTTATAAAAAGCATAGCAGAGAACCTAGCCATGCTATACTAAAATGCTCATTCACAGAAATTGTGACCCAATTATAGTGTTTTAATATGACAAATTTATCATCATAATGTTGCACCTCAATAGAAATAAATATTGATCCGGTGCCTGGAGAGGGGGTTCTTGTGTAAGAAATAGATAAAATGGGGGTAAGGATTGGAATGGGGCAGTAGTAGAGGCTGAAAATAAAATTCTAAATTGCTTTAAACAAATTATTTAAGAAACTACTGGAGTGAATAGTCATGACATCCAGGAAAGACCTACAGTTTTCCTGAGGAAGTTAGGTCAGCAGAAACAATGTTAACCTGGAGTGGAGAGTGAGAATACAAAAATAGAAGGGGCTTATTGGAACTGTTTTACTGGCATGAAGGATTCTGCTAAAGACTACTCAGCTGCAAATGTATACTACCTTTGATGAGAAAGCAAGGGTGATTCAGAAGCAAGAAATCAAGCCTAGAGAATTTAACATTGGGATTGAGATGTGCATCATGGATTAAATATGGTATACTACATACATTCATATAAATATAAGAAGGAACCTTTGCTCTATTATGGCCTTTCTGGGTATGAACTTTAGTAAATATTATCCTTATAAGGCTTGCTTTTCCTACTCATAAATTGAAAGAATTCATATAAAATAGAAAATGATACATATACAAACACATACGTATCTCCATACAGACTAAGGAGAAATGGATTTGTACTGGACATTTAATAAGCACCTGTTGTGGATGATATCATTGTCTGTGGCTATTTTATAGAGACATTATCATGATTTAATATTTTCAAAATTAAAATAAAAACTAAAAAAGCAATTTGAAGACAAATAAGGCATTTATTAACATACATAATAAGTCACTTTTTTCCCATCAGTTTCTGATAACTTTGGCTTCTCTGAGAATTCTTATTGTATTTTTAAAAAATGTCTTTGAGTAAGTATAGATCTGCCGAAAAGAATACTTTCAATACATAGGGAACTTTCTAAGAAATGGATTTTTATTCTGAAAAAAAATAAAGTTTAATGGAATACTTCATGCAAAGTACACATTCGTATTAAAATGTTTAATTCTTTTTATTTTTACTTGTTCTTTATTTTTTCTTTTTAGAAGGGGTCCTGGGATGTTGCCTGGGCTAGAGTGGGGTGGCGTGATCATAGCTCACTGCAACCTCCAACTCCTAAGCTCACATGATTTTCCTGCCTGGGCCTCCTCAACAGCTGGGACTACAGGTGTGCATCACCAGGCCCAGTAATTTTCCTTAACTTTATTTTTATTTTTGTCAGACAAGTGGTCTCATTATTTTCCTCGTTAGTCTTGAACTCCTGGCCTCAAGAAATTCTCTTGCTCTGACTTACAAAAGAGTGGGATTATAGGGTTGAGCCACCATGACCAGCCCACTTGTTGTTCAGTGTAATTAATGATTATTCTTCAGATTCCTCCAAACCATGCAGAAACACAGACAGTAAAAGATACAAAGCAAAACAAAAAAACAACAAATAATTGTATAATCTGTTAAGACATTTCCCTGAGCTGAATAGTTTAGTGACAATTTTTTTCTTAATTTATCCATGTCTTTATACTATTTATCAAAAGTTTAACTTCTGACAGGAGTTATGCTTCTTGCTATATTCATAAATGAAAGGAAAATGTGTACCATATATCTTTGAAAAATCTATTACTGCTCAAAAATTTCATTTGATTTTGATTATAAAATTAGCATACATACAAAGTATTATTATCGTTCTTATATAATGTCTGAATTTGTAAGTTATATATTTTCAGCAAACATAGATGAAATATACAAGTTTATATTTTAGTCATTTCTTGAAATCCAGGTCCCTTGTTTATGCTAAATTATTTTTCTACTTGAAAAAATATTTTATATAAAGAATAACTGATCAAGAGACTTGTACATTACATGTAATTATTTGATAATTAAGATAATTTGAATATATAATATATGTAATTATTTGAGGATTAATATGAAAGTCTACTGATATAATTAATAGCTGGTAAGTAGGATACTGAAAATTAGTCTTTCATGTAGCCATTCATTTTACATTTACTTAGGAATGAAATTATCCTGTGTTAGATGTGAACGCATGCAATGATCAACTTGAGAGTCCTTAAAAGAAAAGAATATGCTTTCTTTTTTCCTATAAGATTATCCTTAAAATCTGATAAAAATTATGCCAAAAATTAAAGGAATTATGAGAGAATATACAAATAGGTAAATTAAATAAATGTAATGGGACAGACATAGCAACACATAATTATAAATATATTACATGACAGATACAGTGCTATGTGTACTTATAAACTAAATTTTTACTTGAAGTTGAGATGGGTTTAATTCAGAGAACTCACAACAAATGTGAGAGGTGAAGCATGTAAGGATGAGTCAAGTTTTAGGGAGTGCAGATGGTTCTTCCAGTAGAATTAACAGCCTGTGCAAAGTCAGGGAGTACTAAAACAATAATGCATAATAAGTCAAGTAGATCAATGTGGAGGAAAAGTGAGATTTGAATGAGAGTGAAAAATGAAACATAGATGGCCCCTTGAAATTGAACTAAAGTGTTATGTTCTGAAGAGTGAATGTACTAATGAACATTTTCAAATAGGATTGTGACATGTTTGGATTTGCTTTAAAAAATATGTATATCACTTGGTTATAGGATGTCTATTTAGCAGTGAAACTGTAGTCATGGGAGAATGTTGAAGAAAATCTGCTACTAGCATCTAGGTTAGTAACATAGAGATGGAGAGAAGCCTACAGATTCATAAAGAAGATGATATTAATAGTTAATTTATCAGAAAAATATATAGAACAGATTGTAAGTTGAATAGTTTTTCAAATATGCTTGCACACAAATGTGAATTTACTTAATCAAATTGTACTGTACAATGAAAATAGTTAAGGTGATAAATTGATATTATGCCTATTTTGCTATAATTTTTTAAAAGTATATGCTTGCATAGGATTATTTCTCAATAAGCCTTTTGGTAAATTACTGAGTCAGAATATGAAAAATGATAAAAAACACATATCAAGTTTAATCTAGGAAAGTATCTGTTTGTTTATTTGTTTATTTGGTTACTAAGGTGATCAAAACATTAGTGCATTTGCAGGGACACGTAGAAGTATGTACAACATTTTGCAATTAGTTTACATTATTTATAGTCATATTAATGTTTTAATTTTAAGTGAATAGGATTTGGAGAAGAAATGTGTTATATAACCGAATCATTTCCACTTTAACTGATAGAAGAGGTTAAGTTAAATAGAAGTTAAAGAAAATTAACTACCACAGTTCAGGACTCAAATACAGAATTGCATGAGTATAACTTGGTGTAAATATTTAAATTCCCCAGGAAGCTATAAAAATACCAAGAAATATATAAAGCCAGAGGTGTTTTTTTTTTTTTTTTTTTTTTTTTCTATCCTGAAATGTTGTAGAAGCAGTGGAAGGATCAATAATTAATATACAATATTTACCTTACAAGTGTCTCTTTTATTTTGAAATAAATTGACAGACTTTCAATCTTTTGTAATGTGTTTTGGAAAATGATACTTTATCTGAACTTATTTTTTAATAAGTCAAAAGTATACTAAAATTTCTGAGAGAAAGACTGCTCTAGCTGAAAATAGCACCATGGAGAGCTGCCAGCCAGGTTCTGTCATCATGAGTTACAGCCACACATCCAAATACTGCTGCTGTTTTCCTACAATCACTGCAATGAATTACAGTAATACATTCCATCTTGATAAATGGTCCCCTCAGCTTCTGCTTAAATTAAACCAACCGCAATCTAGATGAGTGCAGCCACATATTAACACTAGGTCCACCATTTCTTGTCTCTATCTGGGTGAATTATGGAATGGTAGTGCTAGCTTTATGCATTGATTAACATGGCTGCTATAGCTTTTCCACAGATCAATGTTCAAGTGGAATGAAAAGTAGGCTCAAACATTCTGCTGCCACATTTAATGTTGTCACCATAAAAATAAATGTGTAGCATTTAAAAACAAATCTTATAAATAACCTTAGACATAGCCATGCCACAAAATATTAATCTCTAATTTCTTTTACAATTGCTCTATAAATGTCATATTCACAAATATAAGTAGAGATACCTATGGACGGATGGCTATCACTTTATATATTTGCCTATTTGTTGAGGGTCTAAGAAATACTCTCAAGTTGAATGTTTTTGCGTGGTCTATAATAGCTCTTTTGAAGACCCAGCCCATTGTGTTTGACTTCTTATTAAATGCATGACGTACACTCCACACTCACACACACACACACACACACACACACACATACATTTCCCAATTGAGTAGCGCTAGTTCTAAATAAATAATGTTACATATTTCAGAAAATGAGATGCATTCACTGTGTCATATTTTCACTTTGTCCTTGGCTTGCAGGAAGCTTAGAAATGGAGGAAGTGATTCCTCCTGCTTTGTTTTTATTGCTCAGTAATGTTTTGGCTATTCGAGGTTTTTTGTTCTTTCAATATTTTCTAGAAAGAGGGTGTATTCTAAAGATGCACTGTTCAAAATGGTGGCCACTGGAGATGTGGAAGCAATTCAGACTTAATTATCATTAAATAAAAATAAAGTGCTTCAGTAGCACTAGCTGTATTCCAGGTGCCCAAAGTGGTCAGTGACTACTGTATTAGACAGTATAATGGATATTTCTATCATCATTAGAATGTTCTATCAGATAGCCCTGTTCTGGAAGATTAGAGGACTTCCTCTTTATAATACTCAGCTCTGACTAGTCTTCTGCTGAAAGTTCAACTGTCAGTCTTCCACGAAATAAAATTCTACTTCAGCCATCTGGTTGAAGATGAAGATATGGAAGGGAAAAAAAGAATGACAACCCTTGTTTTTCAGATATCTGTTCATCTATCTTAAAAACAGACAAAGAATATATGGTATAGAGAACGGGTGTGATGGTTAATTTTATTTATCAACAGAGTTCTCAAATATTTGGTTAAATATTATTTATGGGTCTGTTGGTGAAGGTGTTCCTGGATGAAATTAACACTAAGTGAGTAAACTGAAAAAAGCAGATTGCCCTCCCCAATGTGAGTGGACCTCATCTAATCCACTGATGGCCCAAATAGGAAGAAAGGCTAAGAAAAAATTCTTTGTCTTTGAACCTGCCTTCAGGTTTCACAGAGACTAGGACAAACTAGGACAATGGTCTTTTCTTGCCTTTGGATTGGACTGGAACTTACACCATCAGCTCTCCTGAATCTGCCCTTCTCTGCTTCCATAATCATTTGATCTATTTCTTTATAATAAATATTTCTCTTTTTCTCTCTTTCTTTCTCTCTTCAATGATTCATTTCTCTGAAAAACCTTGAATAACATTAAAGATGTGAAGGATATGAGCTGGAAACTCATACTATGAAAACGTCATCAAATAAATTGGGGAGACTAAAGTCAGATGAAATTAGGTACAAAGGAGCTTAAGTCTTTATTTGGATTTTGAAAAAAGAACAGGAAATGATTCATAAAAAAAAGGGGAAGGCAGGTAACTTGAGTGAGGAAACAGTTTATAAAAAGAAGTTATGTGGCTCAGCGGCTAGGGTGCCAACCACATACACCAGAGCTGATGGGTTCAAATCCAGGCTGGGCCTGCCAAACAACAATGACAACTACAACCAAAAAATAGCTGGGCATTGTGGCGGATGCCTGTAGTCCCAGCTACTTGGGAGGCCGAGGCAAGAGAATCACTTAAGCCCAAGAGTTTGAGGTTGCTGTGAGGCCACAGCACTCTACCAAAGAGAGACATAGTGAGACTCTGTTTAAAAAAAAAAAAAATTCTGTACATTTGAATTGCCAGCCATTTTTTCTGAAGGAAAACAGATCCTTAACTGTATAAGAAACAGAATAATGTAGGAAGACCCAATGGGTGGACAAGCAGAAGAAGAACTAACAAACTTCCCAACTGGGAAGCATGAATCGTACACGGACTTCACACACTGTGGCTAACTCAGACACTGAGATAAACAAGGGGCAACATAAAGAGTAAGGGGCTCTGGGCTCTGGGCTCTGGACTCAAGAAGTAGGGCATCTAAACAGCCATCATCAGCTATTAAGCTTCCAAGATAAAAGACAGATAATAAAAATATGTTTCATAAAATACATTCTTGCTCAATAAATACATTAACCAAACATATCTGTAACATATAAGATATTTAACAGAAATGCATATCAAAAATTACTATGCACCTGCAAGGGTCAGGTGAGTGTCCTGGAGTTTGCTGTGAATGGGCCAGAAGACTTTGAAGCGCTTCATCCTTTGAGCACAGGTGCCTGCTGCCTGGATTTATTTTGAGCCAAAATTAACAAGCCATGGGCTACCTAGCACAGTTGGGCTACTCCTTGAACATTTTAGATTTTCAAAATTTATCAACAGCATAAGTTATGTCTCAAAGGTCACAGAGCGGTGCGTGACATCGAATTCAAGATTAATGTTAGACCCTTCCTGAAAGAACATGGAAATGTGTTACAGGGATTCAGACGAGGCTGAAAAGAGCCCTCTGTCCTTTAAGGGTGACAAGTTAGTTTTCGGGCCTTGGGAAAGGGTATTCGGATTTGAGGATGAAGATTAAAACCTTTCTGATGCTACAATGTTTGATGTTCCTGGGTGGTGCACAGCCATGACTTTCACTGAAGTACCATTTCCTTTAGAATTCACTAACATTTCTTTCCTGCTGATTACTGGGTACTACTACTGAATAAAATATTTATCTTTAAACATATATGAGCATATTTAAATTCTCTCAGATGTGTTATTTGGCTATGTGGTTTCTATCAGTTTTTATTGAAATAACTGTCTACTTGTACTATGGCTATCTTTATAAAAGCACATGCAAATGTATTCTGTTTCTGTGGGTTTTTTTTTTTTTTTTTTTTTTTTAAACATATTTGCTTTAGTTGGTTCTGGGTAAAATGTAGCCACATTAATCACTTTTCCAGTAAATTTTCTGGGTGTGATTGCCTACCATGAACACTGATGCCAGCACATTTCTTTTTAGCTACTTTTTTCAGGATTAGCAGAATATTGCTGCATCTTCAGAACTGATGATTTCTTACAAGATTCTTAATACATCATATACCACATTCACAAGATAAAATCGGTGCCAAAAGTTTAAAATCACTTAAAATGTATGTGTAAAGAGAAGTGCTTCATTAATTTTCCAAATCATTTTCCTGTGGAGTTGGAAATGTGTCTGAAACCCTTAGCTGTTTTTTATGCCACTATGTATAGTACCTCTCAAAGATTAGAAATGCCAGGGCTGCTCAGTTTGGCAAGGGAATTCTTATACACTGTGGGTAAGACTATAAACTGGTACACTTTGGTCTATAGCAGCGGTTCTCAGCCTTCCTAAGGCCACGACCCTTTAATACAGTTCCTCATGCTGTGGTGACCCCAACCATTAAATTATTTTCATTGCTACTTTGTAACTGTAATTTTGCTACTGTTATGAATCGTAATGTAAATATCTGGCATACAGGGTGTATTGTCATTGTTACAAAGGAGTCACGACCCATAGAGAACCGCTGGTCTACAGGGAAGAGTTAATAAGCACTACGCGTACTCAACTTTCAAGATGAGAAAAACCTTTAACCTGGCAATTTCAACTCTAAGAGTTCATCCTGGTTGTTCATCTCGGTATAATTGATAATTGCAAAAAAAAAAAAAAAAAAATTGGAATAATATGATTACTAATATTAGGAGACTAAATTATGACATATCTGGCTCGGTACCTGTAGCTCAGCAGCTAGGGCAACAGCCACACACACCAGAGCTAGCAGGTTTGAACCCAGCCCAGATCTGCCCAACAACAATGACAACTACAACCCAAAAATAGCCAGGCATTGTGGCGGGCGCCTGTAGTCCCAGCTACTTCGGAGACTGAGACAAGAGAATTGCTTAAGCCCAAGAGTTTGAGGTTGCTGTGAGCTGTGATGCCACAGCACTCTACCAAGGGCAACATAATAAGACTGTGTCTCAAAAAAATAAATAAATAAAATTATGACATATCCATGTAATGGAATTCTACGTAGCCATTAAAAAGAGTTGTTAAACATGGATTCAGTGACATAGGAAGCTGGTCCCAATACAACCATCTCTGTAAAAGAATTTGTTTTACATTTTACATTTCTGTATAGACACAGAAAGAAATCAGAAGAGTGGGTACTTACATGCTTTATTTTAAAGAGATTTGTTATTTGTTATTTTTATTATTTGTTTTATTATTTGTTATTTAAATTTGTTATTTTTTCTTGTCTGAATTTTCTAATTTCAATGTAATAAATACGTATTATTTTATAGTTATTTATTTAAATAATGGCTACAGAAGCTCCTTCACTAGCCACCCTGCCTCTAGGCACATGGGCTTTGAACCAACCCAGCAGGAATGGATCATGTTGATGGTTATTAGTATTAGGAGAATCTGATGACTCCTGTCCCCCCCCAACCTCGTCAACCAAACTCAGCCATCCCCTGCCACACAAGCAAGGCTCCTGCTCACCAACGTGTCCTGGACGCAGGGGGTCTCCACAAGCCTCCGAACTCCACTCTCCACAGTCACTCCCAGCCAGTTGAGCACTGCCCAGCACCAGAGATAGTCATATCCTCCGTGCCAGTAGCTCACAAAGGCAAACGTCATCGCGGTGGAAAACAGCGTCCCCAGCAGGCCATGCTGGGACCCGCCCACTGGAATGTACACATACCTGAAGAAAGAAGAGGCTGTTAGGAGCCATGGAAAGGGCTGTAAACACCACCACCCGCTCTGGCTCGCCGCTCCCGTGTCATGTTGCTACTCACAGAGGCCACAGACCACTCCTGGAAGTCTCTGCCACACAAGGAGCTGGCAACACCCAAGTTTAAGCTCTTCGGGGATTTATGTTAAATGAACACCGGGCTAAAGAATTCTCATTACAAAAGCAAAAGAGCACTTACTAGAGGTAAGGTGAGAAGTAATGAACGTAACGTTTCTGGAAGAGATGTACCCAGTCCTGGAAATCTAATCACAGAATGGCAAGGAAAACTTCTGGCCACACGGAGATACTGATCTCCAAGCCAGGTATGCATTTTGCAGCTCATACCATGAAGTAAACCCTCTATTTCAACACAATTGCTAAGATCAGGCCCCTACACCTCAGGACCTGGGTCGGCAGGAGGGGTGCCAAAGCCAATCCCCTCAGTTTTCCAGGCAAGTTGCCCAGAAGCAGCAGCAAATTTGCAAATAAGAAAAAGAGTTCTGGGCTCACAGGGCAGTCAAACTACCAGCCAAAAAGCACAGTCACCTCCTGGCTAAGCTCTTGATTGCTGAGACAGCTGCCAGAGTGCACAGAGACAGGACTGTGGTCTTCAATCAGTATTTTTTCCCGCTTGAGTTGGACAAAACTCACACCTTGGGCTGTTAGGACCTAGAACACACTCTTCCTGCAGCAGCCTTTTTAAGACACCCATAGGCCTTTGCTTATTGCTTCTTGGTGCTTTTTTGTCCAATTCTCCTCCAGAAAATGAAAAAAAAATCATTATTTTCTGACTACACAGCATGCTCCAAACATAATACTAGACACCTTACAAGTCACCTTTGTTTGATTCTTTGAAGCACCGTATCTTTACACCCAGCTTCCCAACCAGTTCAGCATTTCTCCTATTTCTATATCATTTTAATTTTTTAAAGGGAATCGTATTTTGAAAATCACTTTTGAATAGAACAATTTGTAGGTAAGCCGAAAAATAAAAACTTATCAGTCAATATAGAAATATTTCCAAAGACTATGTGATTGTAATTATTTTTAAATGTCCCCTTGACTAACCTTAGGCAGGCTCCTCTAAGCCATGATGTTGGTGTGTCCTTGTCAGGCCAGTTGTAGCAAGAATACTGCTAAGTCTATGTAGAGAGAACTCCTTACTTTCAGTAATCCTCACCATCCACATCTGGCCGAAGTCTTCATCACCCACCATTAGTATCTCATCACACTGGCCTGTTGTTAGGTCTGCCCTATGCCCCAATACTTCTACTTAATAACTTTCTTTTCTTTATTTTTTTTTCTTTTGAAACAGAGTTTCATTATGTCACCCTCAGTAAAGTGCCGTACCATCACAGCTCACAGCAACTTCAAAGTCTTGGGCTTAAGCGATTCCCTTGCCCCAGCCTCCCAAGTAGCTGTGGCCCGCCACAACACCCAGCCATTTTTTTGTTGCAGTTGCCATTGTTGTTTAGCAGGCCCTGGCCAGGCTCGAACCCACCAGCTTTGGTGTATGTGGCTGGTACCCTATTCACTGAGGCCTATCACTTTCTACCAGTCACTGCCCTCCTGCTCCTTGCCCATATCCCATTTGTCCATGCTGTATTCAGAATTCAGCCCCCTTCTATACTGAGGTCTCCTTTCTCTATTGCAATCATTTCTGCATAAAATTTGTTTTTTCTACTTTACCTACTGTCCAACTCTGGTTTCTCTCTAATATTCTTCACTTTCAAATGCATTCCACTTAATACGATAAATTCTATGGTCACCTTAGATAACAGTTTTTATGGATGAGAAAACTGAAACTGAGAAGTTAACCTGCCCAAGGTACAAGGCCAGGAAAAGGAAAAACCATAATGCAAATGTGCATGTACAGCACCAAAGTTAATGCTTTCCATGACACCTCTAGGTCGATTTCCAAAGTCCTCTATTTTTCAACCCAATTAGAAACAATTAAGGTGGAAGAAGTATGACAATGCAGCCAATTAAGAAGTAAGTAAAGCAAAGGTAATAATTTATCTTGTATAAAAACAGAACCATCTTGACAATCAAATTAGCGAATAGGTATCAATCATAATAGATGAAGGGACTGTCCAACTGCTGTTGAACATTTCTTTAGGTCTTCAGGGGACTCCTGGCATTATAGGAAACAGAGACATTATTCCTGCCATAAGGACAAGTACAGCTGGTTGTGAAATGATAGCAAACAAGTCCCAACATGAAGCTATGCGATAGGGTACGAAGTAGACCAGGTAGGGTTAAGAGTATGAGGTGGAAGGGGGTTAGCACAGACAAGTAGAGTCTGGGAGGCTGAAGGACAAAGTCCCCACCTTGGCAAGGCCTAGGAAAGGGGAGAGAGTTGGGTGCTGCACCAAAGACACACAACAGGAGCTGCACCAAAGACACACAACATGAGCTCGGCCATATGCCAGAGAAGCCTGATCGCCCAGGGCACCACAGGCTTACTTGGTGTTCCTCTGCCCCCTAGTGGCTGTGTGGTTATCGGTGCAGAGGCAAAGAATGTGTCACAATTTCCTGCTGCCTCCTACCTGCAAGGAAGTAACCACTGTCTCCATCCGGAGGCTGCCCTGCATGTTAGTTTCGTGTATGTGGATAAAAAGGTTGTATGTAAAAAAGAAAAAAAAGAAAAAAAAAATTGATCAAACCAATTTCAAAAAGATGATAAATGACTGCTCTTTAAGGAAACTTTACAGATAACTAGTTTAGAAAACAAGTTATTGAATACTTTCCTTGTTCAAACTAACTTCACATTGAGATTTTTATTGTATTTCAACATATAAAAGTGAACTGCACTGTATAAGTCAGAAAACCCGGTATAGAACAGAAACCTCTCATTCGTCACATCAATGGTACTTGATATTAGTTTAAACTCCAAAAAGGACATGTTTTCAAACTTGTAATAAGAAGGATCTAGCCTCAAAATTCCATGCATGGCTATCTTAGCTATCTCCGAAAATTATCTCTGTTGCTTTGCCTTCAAAATGACAGTCAACAAAATTGTCTGTGAATTCCTTTTCTTCCAGAAATTCACACATAGGAGATCTCCAAGGATAGGAGACTGCTTATTTCAAACCAGGAGAGGGAAGGTACAATCCCTTGCTTACTCTTAATTTCTGGAAGGCAGTCAGTGTGATAAGGAGAGCAAATAGGGTATTTTCTTTTACAAGTTCTACCAGTCCTGTGTCAGTTCCAAAAACAGAAGCATGTCTCTCTGCTTTTTTTTTAGAAAAGCGATAGTATAAAACCACTTACTAAGGTCCGCTACACAGTAAATTGATTTCCCAATGGAAGAAAGGAATCAACACCATCTTCTCAGCAAAGCAAAACTAAAAGGATTCCTTCTTGCCAGTAACTGTGTCTGTTTGAGTCTTCACAGCACCTGCCCCTGCCTGGCTGGTTTTGTGTGGTCACTGCCTGCAGAGGACGCTACTTGAGGTGGTTAAGATCTGTCTACAACCACCTTCTTAATTTAAAAGCATCTCACAGAATCAACACAACACAGCAAAACCCCAACTTGGGGGTTTAATCATTAAAACAATCCTGCAAGAAATAATGACCAGCCCTGAGTTATAGGAGAGGTGAAATCTGAACCCAGTACATTGTGGTTTCAGAACTCCCTGGCCTATGTTCTATTGATACGTTTCTCTTATTTAACCAATTTTTCAAAGTAGTCTCCAGAGAAACATCCACTAGAATTTTACCTCCCCCCCCCCCAAAAAAAAAGTCCTTTCTAGGAAAAGAATCTTGCTCAAGAGAATAATGTTCATTATTTACAAAGGAGTGGAGCCAATGAGCTCCGGGCCAGAGGTATAACTTCTACTATAAGCAGACTAATTAGTTAGCGTCAGTCTCACAAGCAGAGGTGACACCTGCCTCTTGACACCAGGCTGACATCCTGCAGATGTCTATGTCAGAAGGGGAGCATAAGAAGTTAGAGGTTAAAAAATCAGCCAGGCACAGTGGTACATGCCTGTAGTCCCAGCTACTTGGGAGGCTGAGGCTGGAGGATCACTTGAGCCCAGAAGTTCAAGGCTGCTATAAGATATAATCACACCACTGCACTCTAGCTTAGGTGATAGAGGGAGAATCTGCCTCTTAAAAAGAAAAACAACAACAACAAAAAAAAACTAGTGGTGGAGTGGTTTCTGAGTAGGGGTACATCACACTGGAAAAAGAAAATACCTGCTCAGAGGAAGGAAGGGTAAGGAGCAGGAAAGGAAAGAAAAACTACCTGTTGGGTACAGAGCTTACTATTCCGGTGATGAGTATACTAAAAACCCAGAAATCACCACTATATATTTCATCCATGTAACCAAAAACAACTTGTAACCCTAAATCTGTCCCCCAAAAATCTAGCTCCCTCATACCATGAAAAACAACTCAAGAACATGCCCTACAGTAGTAGACAGGCGGGGTGAGTTCCGGGTGGTAAACACGTTAATCTTAAGCTCCTAACACTTCCTCTGCCCAAGGAGGCTTAGCTCCCTGGTTGCCACTTTATCACTGAACTCTTGGCGACAGTCTAATCCCAGACCTCATGAAGGTAAGAGCAGGATGCGCCTGAGACCCTGACAGACTTGGCTCTTACTGCCCTGCACTGAGCTGACGTGGGCTGGCGGGTGCTCCTCTTCATTTACCTACCACTGGGCAGGCAGGTGCTGCCTTGCAACTCCAGCTCGGCCTTGTCTTCCCACCGTTATTTATACCTTAGCTCTCTGGGATTTTAGATCTCAGAGGATTTTTAGAATTTCAGACAAATCCTAAAATCCTGACTAAATAGGGTTTTCAGACCTCCATACCATTCTTACATCTAGAAGACACTTCTCCATCCTCTGATTCCAACTCCTACTCAGTCTACAAAATCCAGTTGACTTTCCACCTCTCTAGGAAGTTTCTTTAGAATTTTCTAACTTGCTATTTAACCCAGAGAACCAACTGTGTGTATCACTGATTGAAAAGCTATTTATTAAAATATGTACTTTCAGTGATGGCTGTTATTTTGGCGAAATTATAAGGTTCTTTCCAATAGTACTAGATATGTGATGTGTGTGTGTTATATAACTACTAGTCAACAGTATTTATATATCCAACAGCATAATTTCCAATTATTGTTCATAGCTTCTAATAGCTTTCAAACTTATGATAAATTGTCACCACTGTCACAAACTCATTACAAGTAATTAGGAACCAAGGGATGACTATAAAATCCTGTACTTCAAAAGATATCCATTCCCATAGAACAGACACTTGAAGGACCCTGATGTCTCTCCACACTTTATATTCCTGCTTGCCCTATTAAAATCAAAAGTGTATATCCCCAAACTTCTAGAACTATCCCATCTCTAAAAGGTTACCACAAAAAAATGAAAGTACTAGCCCTTTAAAGACTATAACCATTAGGAACTAGGAAAGGCTAAATTTCTGGTTGTATTTTATTGGTGATAAGGTGAACTCACCTGGGCTTTACCCCCTCAGATTTCTCCACATAACTGGCTATGCTTTCCACAAGCCAGCTTTCATAGGCAGAGGCTCTCCTGACCCAACTCTGGCTGTATCCTTGGCCCACATTCTAGTTCTCTTTCTTACATCCAATAATGACACTATAGTCACATCTCCATCCTGTAGGTAGGGGACAAAAGCCTGGTATCTATTTCTCACAAAGGAAGCTATGGGTCTACTTATGAAAAGTTTTCAAAGGAAGATGAACATGGGAAAGAATATAATTTACTTTTAATATCTTTCTCCCCAGTACAGATCATAATGGAATTTACATAAGAAAAACCAGCAGCTGTTAATGGGCAGAAGGCTAAGAAGGGTCTACTTTCAAAGCAGAGGGGATATTCTGAACTAGGCTAATTCTTAGCTCCTTTACAGAAAGATTCTGTATGTAAATTTCATGTGCAACTCTGAAATGTTACCTATTAAGAATTCTGTGCCTTATTTGGCAACAGAACATTGTGGAATTTATAAAATAGAAATTAAACTCAAGCTATATTTAGTCTACAATTAAACTTCCAGGTTAAGTAATTAGACGGCGGCATTTTAAAAATAATCCTTTTCCTTACACAAAGCTGTAGCTGATAGTGGGTTGAAGTACTGTGCTGACGAACCCAAACCTGAAGCTTCCATCCTGGAGAAAGACTCAACGCCACCTGCGTCATCCAAAACCCCAACTCCAGCTTCACAAAAGCTCTGTCTTTCTCACTACAAGAGAGGCTGAAAAAGTATGAAATATTCAGCCCAATCATCTCTTCCACTAGAACACAATCCACACAGCATCCAAAGCATAGGACAAAGAGGCGGCCAAGGCTTGGGAGCTGGACCATGTGACCTTGGCCCCACTCTGCCACTTACCAAAATTCTGTAACCCCGAGTCTGTCAATTAAGCTGGCTCAGCTTAAGTGTATACACTAAACATGCACTGGAATACTAAAACTTTGAGTATCAGTTGCTGTGAAGATCAGATAAGACAAAACCATAGAACCTCCACAGTTGACCACCTCCCTACAATGACACCTTCTGTTGACCTAATTTCCATAGACTGGACATGCTCCACATGTACGTATCAGTATAGTAGGCCTAGTTCCTTACGTTGACCACCTCCGTATGTTGATCAGTTTGTTATAGTCCCTTGGATGGTCAACTTACAGAGGTTCTGTTGTAGTATATGTGTAAGGATGTTAGAGATTTTTTTTTTTAATTGTGGCAAAACACTTAACATGAAATCTACTCTCAATAATTTCTTTTTTTTTTTTTTTTGAGACAGTCTCACTCTGTTACCCCAAACTAGAGTGCTATGGCATCATAGTTCACAGCAACCTCAAACTCCTAGGCTCAAACAATCCTCTTGCCTCAGCCTCCTAAGTAGCTGGGACTACAGGTGTCCGCCACAATGCCCGGCTAGTTTTTCTGTTTTTAATAGATGCATACATAATATGGTATTGTTATCTATAAGCACAATGTTGTGCAGTAGATCTCTCAAACTTCTTCATCTTGTACAACTAAAATTTTATACCCATTGATTAACAATACCCTCTTTCCTTCCTCCCCCCCATCCCCCGGCAACTACTGTTCTCTTCTTTGCTTCTATGAATTTAACTATTTTTATATCCTTCATATAAGTGGAATCATGCAATATTTGTCCTATGACTGTCTTATTGATATAAGACAATATCCTCTAGGTTTACCCATATTGTTCCAACTAGCAGGAATTCCTTTTTTTAAAGACTGAATAATATTATATTATATTGTATGTATATTCACATTTTCTTTTTTTTTTCACATTTTCTTTATCCTTTCATCTATCAATAGACATTTGTTTCCATATCTTATTATTGTGAATAATGCTGAAATTAATATGGAAGTACAGGTTATCTCTTCTTACCCTGATTTCACTTCTTTTAGATGTATACTCAGAAGTGAAATTGCTGGATCACAGAAATCTTTTTTAATTTTTTGAGGAATCAGCATACTGTTTTCCATAGCGACTGCAATACCAACAGTGTACAGGGTTCTGTTTTCTCCACATCCTCACAGACACTTAACATTTCTTTTACATAACAGCCATCATAATATATGAAAGATTATTTTTTTTAATTATAAATCATAGCTGTGTATATTAATATGATCATGGGGCACCATACACTAGGTTCATAGACCATTTGACACATTTTCATCACACTGGTTAACATAGCCTTCCTGGCATTTTCCCAGTTATTTTGCTAAGACATTTACATTCCACATTTGCCAAGTTTTACATATACCCTAGTAAGATGCACCACAGGTATAATACCATCAACACCCTTCCTTCTACCCATCTCCCCCCTCCCTCCCCACCCTTTCCCTTTTCCCCCTATTCTTAGGTTGTAACTGGATAATAGCTTTCATGTGAAGGTCCTAAATTAGTTTCATAGTAGGGGTGAGTACATTGGGTACTTTTTCTTCCATTCTTGAGACACTTTACTATGAAGAATATGTTCCAGCTCCA
>CAUYPK010031535.1:0-24656 GCA_963574355.1 Loris lydekkerianus | reverse complement strand
AGCCTTAAAGAAAGATGGAGACTTTACCTCTTTCATGTTTACATGGATGGAGCTGGAACATATTCTCCTTAGCAAAGTATCCCAGGAATGGAAGAAAAAGTATCCAATGTACTCAGCCCTACTATGAAGCTAAAGTATAGCCTTCACATGAAGGCTATAACCCAACTATACCACAAGACTATGGGGAAAGGACCAAGGAAGGGGAAGGGAGGGGGGAGGTTTGGGTAAAAAATAAAAATAAATAAAAATTAAAAAATGGGACTAAATCTGAAGTAGAGAAGATTCCATGAACAAAGGCAATGAAAGTATTTGGTCAGTCACGAGGAAACTGGGGCAGAAGGAGGAAGACAGGGTCAGGATGATGAGATGGAGCTGGAAGGGAACAGAACTGCCAGAAACTTCACTTAGTACTCAAGGCCCCTTTATTTCCTCTCCCTTATTAAGACTGGCCAAATGTGTGTTTTATTTAAAAGCACTCCCTTGCCCAAAGACCTGGCAAACACAATATACACTTTCACTGGAAAATTTGAGGTGCATTTAATTAAAATCACTTCTCACAAAGGTGTGTCTAGAGTTTTAGGGTGTCCAACATTTTGGCTTCTCTCCACAACATTGAAAAAAAGAGTTGTCTTAGGCCACACATTAAGTACACAAACACTAATAAAAGCTGATGAGCGTGCGCACGCGCACACACACACAGGTTTGTGCATAATTTTTGTGATATCCAAAGCCACAGATAAGCAAAACGGTCCTCACAAAATTCTCATGCAGCCCTTAGGCCACAGGTTGGACACTCCTGGAAGCAAGGAGGTGCAGTTCAGTACCTGAGGGTGGCAACAGAAGGAGGCTGTTACCAGTCCTCTGTCTGAAAACACAGAATGAGGAGAGAGTATTAGATCCCGTCTAGAAGGCTGGATGGACAGCCTTGTGACAGAGGCTGTGGCCTTCATCAGAGTAACAAAGCCAAGCCTCAGGTATCCAGCAGGCTGGAAGGTGGGTTAGTAAATACCGTGACTTCTCACTGCCCTGAGCTTCCACCATCCTGCTGGGCCTTCCACTGGACAATCTCACCCACTGACAGGAAGCCTGAAGGCAAGGGAGCCTTACCTGCTGAAGACAAGATAAAGAAATCCGTTTGTCACCTTTATAGAGAACATTATATTTTTATAAGACTTTCCTTCAGCTCATAAGTGAGTGATGTTGTGCTCATCCTCCTCCTCATTAGTCAAGACTTCACACGCAGCAGGATTGTACAGGTGCTAAACTCCGACTTTAAAATGATGCATCACAGTGAGGACAGGAGAGCACAAATTGCAAGTACCCTAACTTGGAACAGGTTTTGATTAGTTGCTGCAACTGTATTCAATCAACTGTACCCAAGCAACTGAACTAAACTATTCCTGAGGAAAAGCCAAAAAAATGACAGGCCCATGAAAAATTTATTTTGGATGCAGGAAACATTTGCCTTGGTATCACACTCTTAAGTTACTGGAAAATTTTGTACACAGGAACAGACTGGATACACACACACACACACACACACACGCCCCTAAGGCCAGCAAGTGAACTGGAACTTAGTAGCTTTTATTTATAATAAAGTGAGAAAAGGGAAACAGTGCCACTGTCATGCTCAGACAGATGAATAATTGGGACACCAGCTCTATGGCAAAAACCTACAAGTGATCAAGCCCTGGCGTGGAAAGGGGAGAATCGGTATGCTCTCACCCGACAGGCACAATGTTAGAGTAGCTCGGGCACCTCTGGGTGCGGGGCACAACCACAATAGGAAGCTTACTAACAAATGCAAACAGTGTAACCTCATGGTTTGTACCCTTATATTAACCTGAAATTTAAAAAAAAAAAAAAAAAAGACCTGGCCTGAGATTTCAGGTTAAGCAGCAGGTAGGATGCATTTCTAGATTTATGTTTTCTATAACCACTAACACATAAAGATATATAATGTAGAGCTTAGAGGTCCTAAGTATTAAATAAATTCTATCCCTTGTGTAGGAAAGAATCACTGTTTCAAAGTTCCACCTCTGTTTCACTATTATACTGCCAACATTTTTTATACAACAAATGCATAAATTAGTTAACAGCTCTCAGGAAATAGTGTTGTTTTGGGTTTGGAGATTTTTGATTTGTCTTTTTGGAGAGTGGAGAGTGAGGTGGGTGGTGTTTGCTTATATTAGCAAATACTGTTTGTTTTAAAACCAATGAGCCTGTAATGGAAAAAGCAAAGTCAAGGCAGTGAAGAAAAGAAAGTGAGATGAGTGCTCAAAAAGTTCACAGAAATTTACTGCAATGGCCTCTTGGAAGCCAATATTAAAGGTACCAGAAGTTCTGTAGCTGTTTTATTTTGATCACTGGTATTCTAACAATCTAATACAGGAGGTTCTGAGTCCCTGTATCTATATTTGCATTAGCTTAGTTACGGCAAGGCAAAGGGAGAAATTTTTGTATCCACTAAATAGTTGTTTTTTTCCCCCAAATCCAATATTCTCCCTGAAGAACGATTGGATAGTAACTGAAGATAAAATGTTCCCTTTTAAAATATCTAACGAATCTAATGATTTAGAATTGCAATTTCTTACTTTTTCTACCAATGATTACCATTATTTATGTCCAAGACAATATTTTTTCTACCTGCATCAGGATAACCATCTGGGTTATTAAGACTGGTGTCCATTCTGAGTGTAAGTGTTAACAATGCACCATTACTATGTATTTAGAATATCATGCCTATTTTATGTTAAACAACACAACCATATACTGTCATAAATAGACTATAAATACAAAGTTTAGAGAATTTGAGAAACAAAAGGCTTCTTTTCATATCTCCTTCCACTCCATATCACATTTCATAAAAATGAGCCAATATTTCTTATCTTCAATAACCAATTTTTATACTATTTTTTTCTTTTAGGAGTCACTTTTTTACATTTATATCAGGTTTTATAACTATATTAACAATCACTTAGAGAGTTAATATGTTTTCCAGTCTTAATATCACCCAGAACCTTTTTAGTTTTTCATCTTCCCTGTTTAAAGTCTCTATTTATTTCTGTTAGTTTATTTCTTGGTTAGAGGAAGAAATACAAGAATGTTACCTGGGTTATATACAAGAGAGGAATCCCGGTTTGGGGTGCCTGAAATTTAGATAATTTTAAAGTTTATATTTTAAAAAATGCTAATTCTGATTTACTATATATAACCCATACCTTGATTTAAAAAATTGGGCATGAACATAAATTTTTATTTGAATAAGAAATAATAACAAATGGCAGAATCTTAAAATATGAAAATAATCACAAAAGTTACAACATCCAGAAAAATGACATAGTATTATATTAATGAATTGCCTGGTATATTACCATAATACAAAATTTTCTCCATTTTTTTTGTTGGCTCTTCCTTAATCACTTCTCCAAATGACACTTCTAGAACATCTTTTCTCTGTACAAAGAAGTGCAGGAGGATTCTTATAGCCTAGTTGATCAAAATTTGTTTCTTATTATTAACAGTTTCAAACGTTACTTTTCATTTTACCACTTTGTCATGTTTGGGGAAGGCACTATCTAGTTTCATTCACACAGAGTGGAATAGTGGAATTTTGGGACTATACACAGACTCACTTCAGCTTTGCTCATGTCAGTCTCTGCTGCTCCTCCAACACCTGCTCCCCTCTGGTGCTGGGGTCCTTCCCAGACACCACCGTGTCTGCCTCTGCAGCTTCACATCAGGGTCCCCTTAGCTTTCCATTTAAAGAATACCCTTTGTCTTTGAACTCAGAAATATTATGTTTACGACTATGTGTGGGGGTTTCTAGTTAATTTGCCTGGCGTTTTCCTATTCCTTTTTCTATGAAGACCTTGTCTTTACTGACCCAGATCTGTTCTGTCATCTCTTTCTGCTAATAAATGTCCTCATGCATAGGAGATTGGACAATTAAGTTCCAGAACTCATCCTAGAAAAAGTGCTACATACCTCATTGCCAAATATTACTACGGTCGCCTTTGGAGTCCTCCCCTTGGGAAGCTCTGCAGTGACACCAGCTCCTCGTCCATCCTCCAAAGAACTTTGGAACTTTTTTTTCTGCAATGACCATCAGATTTGTCATCATCCTAGGTTTGAGAGTTAAGTTTGCAAACTCAGCCTAGGGAAGGTCTGTTGTCACTTTTCTCACCATATTTATTTCTTTATTCTTTCAGTGCTGGGACAATTTTCTGAGTTGTCTCCCAATTCACTGGTTTCCTTCTTGTTTTTAAAATCTGCTATTCACTGCTTTCATCACATTTTTAAAATAACATTTTTTCACCTCTAGGAAATGTTTCCTGACTTCAGTTCTAAACTGATCTAAATCAAATATGTTCACAATTGTCAGTAATAAAATAAATTACATATTTTCTAAAGTTTTCTTCTGATTCTCGCACTGCTTATTTGATAAAAGGCTTTGTCAGAGATTATATAAATCCCTGCCCGAGTCACTCCGGGTCTGGAGGGGATAGTAGCATAAAACTTAGCTTTGTGTTGCTATTGTTGTTGCTTTTAAGTCATTTTAGAGGAGCAATTTTCTGAGGGAAATAGGAAGGGTGCACAACATTTGCAGGCATCACTCTCGTGGGGGAGGCCTCTTCCCCTTAGGTAATTGTGGCAGTCTACCCTTCATAGCCAGAACATAGCCTTGCTGGGGGTTAGTTATGACCAGGTCCCCTTCTCCACTGAATGGAGACTCAGGGGAGTCTCAGAAAAGTGCCAGATTGCAATTAAAACCCTTTCTTCTTGCTCTTTTGTCACAAGGGCAGGTGTATCTACGGTTGTGGCTTATCCTTTTGATCTGCTAAAAAGTTGTATTAACAAACTTGCTAGTATGAAAGCATCTTGGTGTTTTTAGATTAAAAATGGTTGATTTTTTCCCCCTAGCTCTTTTTAGACTTTGGCATACAGGGATATGGTTGGTGGTAGTTTCATGAAGTGAATTGGTACACTTATTATGTCTTTCTGCACTATAGAATATTCTAAATAGAATGGAAATTACCCGTCTCTGTGTTAAGTGTTAAGAAATCATCCACAAAATTGTTCCTGTCTGGGTTCTTCTTTGTGAGTGAGCTTTCTGAGAAACAATATCTATAAGGTAAATAAAGAAAAATGTGTCTGTTTATGTTCATTTTGTCCAAAATATTAAAAGATACATCTTCAAAAAGATTATAAAGTCATCTGATATCATATTCTAGAGTATACATCTATGTTTTCTTATTAACTGTTTTAGTGTACAATTTTTTAAGATTTATCTTCCTATCTTTGCCAATCCTCACCTATGCCCTCCCATCATCCACACACATTGACACGATGCATTTATTTTACTCTTAACTGGTTCGTCTCTCTCTCCTTTTTAAAACTTAGCAATATATCATGAAAATGTTTCCATGCCAATAAATATTTCTAATCATATCTTTTTTTAATAGCTACCTTTTTATGGCAATGTGGCGCTTTAATTTATGTACTCAATTGTGAAGGATAAGCTTTCAGATCTTAATTCTATCTTTTATAATCACTGTCTCATAAGAACATCTTTTCTGGTAATGGTCCTCTCCTTTTGACAGCTGAGCACTCTCACTTTCTTGTCCTGTGATTTATCTCTTTTTATCTATCCTTACAAAAGTAGATAGAGGCATATCCATAGCTGTGGCTAAAATGCTGTCATGAGAAATTATGAGTCCATCTATTCACTGGCTTGTGGACCAGGAAGGGAACTTCCAGCTCCACGTTAGAGGCTGCCGTACCTGAGAGCCCCCTGTATATGGGAGATCTCCTTTGTTGTGGCAGCTACCAGCTGAATCAGTACTTCCCTCTGGCATGATTGCTTCATTGGGACCCAACAAAGGGAGCTCTGTTTTTTGCCTAGGAATGACCATCTACATCAACTGTGAGCTCCAAAAATTTAAGAGTCATGGCAGAAATAATGCTCTGTGTGAGCCATGACCCACACATCTGAAAGGCCTCACTAAGCCCCCCTTGGTAGCAACGAGAGATGGAGGAAGGGAGGGAGTTATTCTATTATGATTTATTTCCCCTAAATCTATGAAAAACATATTTTGGAATTCTCACTAGAAGATTCCAAGTCCTTAGATTGGAAGCTGTATGACTTCAGGAAATTGATATTTGGCCAGGAATTTAAAGATTGCTTTCTTTATTAGATAAGAACATAATTTCTGGATTTACTAATGCTTTTGAAACATGAGACTCTTTTTAAAAATATCTTACATGTGAAATGAGTTTTTTCCCTATTTCAAATATTTAAAATGTGGGTGTGAGCTTTGTAATAAAACTGCTAATTATTTATTTAAATCAATTTTGTACAAAAAATATAGAACACTGCCAATCGTCTTACATTTGAAAGACTGACAGTGTTGAAAGGAATTTCTTATTATAAGGAAGACAAAGTCACTTTTAGCAAAAGAAAAAAAATTTTAAACTGTTCAATAAAAACAACCTAAGGATATGATAGGATTTTTAAAAACAAATATACCCTTCTATTGGGAAAATAATTTTTGAGGGTCAAGTGTATGGTAGATTCAGGTACAGATATTGGGGATTAATAGCACACACACACACACAATTCTCTGCCCTGATATTCTTGTAGGTATGAAAGATGAAAATAAACAAAATAAATGAGCAAAATATTTATTATGTGACATGGTGATAAGAACCATGGAGAAAATTAAAAAGGTGAGGCGGATGGGGATTGCAGAAGGGGCTGTATTAATTTCTGTGTTACTTTACATGTGTATTAGTTTATGTGAGTTCTATATTAGTTTCTATTGCTACTATGAACCCTTACCATAATCTTGGCATAAAATAACACAAATTTGTCATCTTACAGTTCTATAGGTCAGAAGTACAAAATGTTTCACTGGGTTAAAATAAAAGCTGTCAGTAGAACTGAATTTCTTCTATGGAACCTGTTTCCTTACCTTTTTCAGGGTCCATGGCTGCCCGTGTTCCTTGACTGTGGCCCCCTTCCAGCCCTAACATCAGTGCCATCTCTGCTTCTGACATCCTCCCTTCTCTGACCCTCACCCTTCACCCTCCCTCTTATAAGAATTTTTGTGATGACATTGAACTCACCCGTATAATCCACAATAATCTCTACATCGCAAAACTCAACCTAATCACATCTGCAATGTCCTTTTTGTCATGTACTAAAACATATCCACAGATTTAGGGGTCAAGGGTGTGGACATCTTTGGGGATACATTACTCTGGACACCATAGAAGGAAATAGAGATTTTAATTAGGGTGAATATGGATGGCTTCTCTAAGAAGGTAACTTTTGAGCAAAAATGAAGGAAATGAGAGAGCCAGCCAAGAGGACATCTGGGGGAGGAGGTTTCTAGCTCCTGAAACAGACCTGAGTCGTGCAAATGCCCTGAGGCAAGAGTGAGGATGGCAATTTGAAGATTGGGGGGAGGCCAGTATGGAGAGGAGGGGTGGGGGAGCTCAGGGAGTTCCAGGGGGTGGGAGGGGAGCAGATGGCATCAGGCACGGAGGTCATGGTGAGGAGTTGGTCATTTATCCTGAAAGGAATGGGAGACTGTGAAGGTTTCTGGGAAAAGAAGTGACATCTTCTGACTTACATAGTTAGATAATCAGTCTAAATAGACTATGGATGTTCAAAGGCTTCATGAAAGATGGGGCTGGAGGTCTGGCTGGAGGTGCTACAGGAATCCAGAAATGATGGATCAGAGTCTGGGAGGGAGAAATGTCAGGTATCTTGCGCCTGACTGACTTCAACAGGAGAGAGTGAGATTAGTCATGGGGGTGTTAAGGCTGATAGAGGTGGTGGGGCTGTGTCGTGAGATGAGATGAGAGAGGAGAGGTGGGGCTCTCTTACTTCCTGCACATGGAGCAAAGGAGATGGGGGGAAAGTAATGTACCCTGAAAATGCCGAGCATAGCCTAGAAAGGGAAAATTTCCTGCCCATCTGGATAGAGGAGCTTTCAGCTGCTCCCCGAGCCCCGCTGTGCACAAAGACCAGTTGTGAGCAGGAACCACCACCATCTGCCCCCATCCTGACCCCTGTCTGCCCTTTCCTAACTCTCTGCCCTTTGGCTCCACACCTCATCCAAGAAATTTGATTTTCAGTCCCCATATGGAAGTATGAAAGAATAACCTCTTTCTTTATTCCTTTGAAGTCAAATTTAAGGCACATCTAAGTTCTGTCTTGCCAGGTTGATGGGAAATCCAGAATCAAGTCTGCAAGCAGAAGCACCTTTTCCGACATAAGTACAATTCATTCAAGGATTCGATGGCAGGAGAAAGGATTCTTTAAGCACCTTTGAGCACTGATAGACAAAATAATATTCGTTTTCTTTTATATTGCCAGACAACTGAGTCTTAGGTACTATAGAGCTCTGGGAGGTTTTAGATGAAAAGTGTTTGCTTTGGGTCTTGGTCGGATGCACTAGGCATGCAAATGCAAATTGCATTCTGCAGTTTCAGGGAGAGAACAACAAAGAAATCTTAAATTTATGTGGGCTTGTCCATAGGCTCAACAATATCCACAACTGCTTGCACCTATCACACACCCCTGAAAACCTGATCAAAATTTGACTCTGGATTAAAAATTATATCTCTTTAAGGAGGCAAGTTTCTTTTTCCTTGGGACTCTACTTACCTGCTGCCAAAAGTAGCAGATGCTATGTCACTAGACAGAATCTATCCTGAATGTTGCCCCAGGTGCCAGACAAACAGGGCTGAAGAGAAAACAGCAATTACGAGGTCTCCAATGTTAGAAGAAAGCCAGGCGTCCCCAAAAAGGCCTGCCCACCACGGCCGCCATTGCTGCCCATTTCCAAACTGCGCAGGAAGACAGCAGTGTCCCAAGTGCCACTCCCCAGGAATGGAGACAAGCCGAAATGGGGTGTTCTTTCAAATTATGGTAAATACAGACTGCCACAATGAACTTTTATCCTTCTGAGAATTTTCTGTCAGTTGAATTTAAGTGTTAAATTATGTTCTTATCTAATCACCATTGACTGGCCGGCATTTGGGGAGGCCAAAACCAAGATTTTCATCTACTCTTTTTATTCAGACCCCTTAATGTGTCTGTAATGTTTTTTTGTCAGCACTTAATACTGAGTTTTTGATATATAATTTTGCTGAGGTTAACTGCTTTAGAGGGTTGGGTATTATCTTGTTTTATAAAAATGATGAGGCCAGGACTGTAGAAATCTTCTGTGTGTTACTAACTTTCTGCTTCTTTAGAAAATAAGAGATTTGGTGTTGAAGTAACATGACCATGGAGATCCTGAAAGAACCACACTCTTTCTGAGAAAACAGGAGAACAGAGCAGAGCACGCAAGCTTCAAGAGCCGCAGCTCCCCCAACATACCCAGAGCTCCACACAGTCTAATGCGCTGAACAGTGAGCGGAGAAGGGCTTTGCAACTTCAACTTTAACATCACAATTTTGAACTTTGACCTTCTAGAGCACTTATTTATAGAATTTAATATTCTCTTGACTTTAATATCTGTGCATTGTAATTTAAAAAGGGGCTTCTTTATGGACTTTATAATTTCTTCCTCAGACTATAATTGTTAAAAGATTGTTATGGTTACACATTTGGGGGATCACTAAGTTTTCGAAATTGTACTAGTAGAATTTCAATGCATTTCATTAATGGAGTGTCTTTATGATAACTTTTTTTTTTTTTTTTTTTGAGACAGTCTCACTATGTCACCCTCGGTAGAGTGCCATGGCATCCCAGCTCACTGCAACCTCCAATTCTTGGGCTTAAACGATTCTCTTGCCTCAGCCTCCCAAGTAGTTGGGACTACAGGTGCCTGTCACAATGCCCGGCTATTTTTGTTGTTGTTGTTTTTGTTGTTGTTGTTGTTTGACAGGTCCTAGGCCGCTGAGTTCGAACCCACCAGCCGTGGTCTAAGTGGCCAGCACCCTAAACACTGGCTATGGGTGCCGAGCCTAAGATAACAGTTGATCTTCGCAAGATGATGACAGATGACCCTGCACACCATGTGGGACGGGAGATAGAGCAGGAAGTTGGCATTCAGTGTTTGCTGCAAGTGAGCCTTGGAGTTAGTTGGAGTCACATATTAATATAAGCACACATCATTTTGTTTCACTTCACAAATATTGAATTTTTTACCAATAGAAAGTTTGCGGCACCCCTGCCTTGAGCAGGTCTATAGGCATCACTGTTAAACAACATGTGCTCCCTTCCTGTCTCTGGGTTGCACTTTGGTAATTCTCACAATATTTTAAACTTTTTCATTATTATTGTATCTCTTATGGTGATCTGTGATCAATGATCGTTGATGTTATGATTGTGATCATTTTGGAGCAACACAAATTCCATGCATAAGGGAAGGCAAACTTAATAGATAAATCTGGTGCTCTGATTGCCCCACCGACTGGTCGTTCTTTCATCTCCCTCCTTCTCCTCAGCCTCCCTCTTCCCTGAGACACAACAATATTGAAATGAGGCCAATTCTGAACCCTGCAGTGGCCTGTAAATATTCAAGGGAAAGGAAGAGTTGCACATCCTTTTGCTTTAAATCAAAAGTTAGAAATAACTAAGCTTAGCAGGAAGACATGCCAAAAGCCAAGATAGGCTGAAAATTAGGTGTCTTGCAGAAAACAGCCAAGTTGCATGAACACAAAGAAAAAGTTTTTGAAGGAAATTTAAAATACTTCGGTGAATATGCAAATAAGAAGAAATTGAAAACAGACATAATGCTGATACTGAGACAGTTTTAGTGGACTTGATAGATCAAACCAGCTATAACATTCCCTTTAGCCAAAACCTAATCAGAGCAAGCCCCTAACTTTAATTCTATGAAGACTGAGAGAGGTGAGGAAGTTGCAGAAGAAAATGTTGACGCTAACACAGGTTTGTTCATAAAGTTTGAGGGAAGAGGCCGTCTCCATGACATAAAAGTACAAGACAAAGCAGCAAGTGCTGATAGAGAAGCTCCAGCAAATTTCCCAGAAAAAAACTCCAGCTAAGATAATTGATGAAGGAGGCTACACCACACATCACATTTTCCGTGCAGATGAAACAGCCTTCTTTTGCAAGAAGATGCCATCTAGAACTTTCTTAGCCAGAGAGGAGACGTCAATGATGAGCTTCAAAGCTTCAAAGGACAAGCTGACTTCCTCAGTAGGAGCTGATGCAGCTTGAAATCCAAGCCGGTGCTCATTTACCATTCTGAAAATCCTAGGCTCTTAAGAATGATGCTAAATCTATTCTGCATGTGCTATGTAAATTGAATGACAAAGCCTAGATGACAGCACATAGGTTTACAGCATAGTGTATTAAATATTGTAAGCCAGCTGTCGAGACCCACTGCTCAAAACAAATGAACAATTACTGCTCATTGACAAGGTTCCTGGTCACATAAGAGCTCCGATGGAGACGTATGAGGAAATAAATATTGTTTTCATGCCTGCTAACCCAATATCCATTCTCCAGCCCATGGATTGAGCAGCAAATTTGACTTTCCTGGCTTATTATTTAAGGAATATATTCTGTAAGGGTACACATGCCATAGGTAGGCAATCGACTGAGGCAGAATAAATAAAAAAACTTCTGGAAAGGATTCACTATCCTAGATGCCAATAACAACATTGGTGATTCACAGGAGGAGGTCAAAATAGTAACATTAATAGGAATTTGGAAGAAGTTGATTCTAACCAACATAGATGACTTTAGGGATTCAAGACTTCCCTGGAGTAAGTAACTTCAGATGTGGTAGAGATAGCACGAGAACCAGAAGATGTGACTGAATCATTACTATCTCAAGATCAAACCTCAGTGAATATGGAATTGCTTCCTAGGGTTGAGAAAGAAAGTGGCACCTCCTAATGAAAATTCTATGAGCACTGTTGAAATGACAACAGAGGATTTAGAATGTTATGTAAACTTAGTTGATAAAGAAGAAAGAGGTTTTGAGAGGATTAACTCCAATTTTGAAAGTTCTACTGTGGCTAAAATGCTATCCAACAATATTACATGCTACAGAGACATCTTTCATGAAAGGAAGGGTCAATCGTCATGGCAAACTTCGTTGTGGTCTTATTTTAAGAAATTGCCACAGCCACCCCAACCTCTAGGAAATACCACACTCATTAGTCAGCAGCCATCAGCAACGAGAGAAGACCATTCACCTACAAAAGGATGACATTTTGCTGAAGGCTCAGATGATCATTAGCATTTTTTAGCAATAATGCATTTTTAAATTAAGATATGTACATGATTTTCTAGACATAATGCCTTACACACTTACACTGTAGTACAGTGTGAGCCTTTATATGCACTGGGAAAACAACACAGTTGTCTGACTTACTCTGTGATGTACATACTCATATTTTTGCTGTGGTCTGGAACCAAACCTGCCATCCCTCTGAGGGATGCCTGTATTGCTCTGATGACTTCAGAGCCTTCTGTATACCATTGGAGGTCCTGAGAGCAGTGGCTGGTATTGAGGGACCCCTAAAAAGTGGGAATAGAACTGTCATTGGAGGGAGGCAGCCACATTCCTGACTGCTCATGAGTTTAATGGTTAATTCGATGGCCTAAGAGAACAAAGAGCAAGGAAATATTAGGTAAGAATGTTCACATTTATGGTATTTCCAGTTTTACCAGACATAACAGCTCTGGCCTTTCTCCCTCCCCTTAATCCACAGAGAAGAGTGGTTTGTCTCATTGGTAAGTTTGAGAAGAATAAATCAGGCTCATTCACTAGGCCAGCCTGCCTACAGAGGCCTCCTTGGGAGGCCCACACTGGAGCAGCAGGGCCCAAGCTCAGAACTGCATAGGATGTCTGCCTGATTCTAGGGTTCATATTAGGAAGTCCATCAGGGGCCAAATGACATCTAAAGCCAAAAGACAGTTTCTGTCAGTAATGAAGGTGATGTTTGGGCCCCTTATTATTTTTCTTATTTCTTAGCTGGTTTAGAATCTGAGCAGTACAGACTGATGTTATTAACTGAGCCCCAGAAAGAGATCAGCAATGGGAAAGAGGTTCTTTTCACTGAGGTTGTTGCTAAATTAGTAGACTAGGAGCCTGGGGCTTCTAGTAGACATCTTATCTCTATGTGTGGGGATGGGGGGGAGTCCTGCCTGAAAACAAGCCAATGCAAAGAAGGCAGAGGCAGAAGTTCTGGAAGGAGACTGAGTCTTGATGATATACACTCACAGCTTTGTCTGATGGTGTGGACTGATCCCCTCTAGGACCCACAATGTCCACCCTTTTGGTCAGGCCAGTTAGAGTTAGATTCTTGAAATTGAAAGAGACTGGATCAATGTAATTAATAGATTTTTTTTTTTTTTGGTGGAATTTCAGTCAGAAAATATTTGCCTTTTTAATTGGTTTATAAAATGGATAAAATGTAAATTTTAAAGTTGCAAACCATTGGCATGGGCTTACAAAGTTAGTTGTCCAGTTCAAAGTAAGTAGCTCTCCTCAGCTCTTCCCCACCCCCTTCGGAGATGTTCTTATACGCAGATGCTTGGATTGGGCAGGTAGATAGGTATGGCTGAGGAATACAGTGGTACGTGCTCAAATAACAGGAGGGCTGATCAGTGAGTAACACTGAATAACAACGAATAACATTACTTTATCATTTGTTTTTTGAGCTCTTGATAGCAAATAAATTTTCTTCACACTTGAATAGACGTTTGACTTAAAAAATCACTTCTGATAACTTTAGTAGTTCATATTTGAAATTTTAGAAAGAGTAGCATTTCTTTGGGGGGGGAAGGCTAATGAGAAATGGAAAGAAAAATGATATAACTAAACATGTTTCCTTGAAGGAAGTGTCAGAAGAAAAGTTACATTAATTAAATATTAATAGAATTAAGAGTGTGAACTGATTTTTTGTTGTCTCATTAACACTGGTAGGAAAACAAACATGCCTGTCATCAGCCATAAAGAGTTTCCTGAAGACTCATTTATCAAGTCTCAACTGTATCACTGAGACATTTGCTCTGGGGCAAAGAAAATCAAGTGAATAGCAGAGGGTGGGGATTCTGCTAGGAATGTTCTCCATTAAAATGAGAACCACTAGGTCATAGCTCTAACCAATTGCGTCTATAATTTGACGATCACAAGGGAAGAGACAATAGGGCTTACCAGACCAATGGGAAATCTAAACATAGACAAATCACTTAACTGTGAAATTGGTTGCTTAATGGTTGATGTGTCTAGACTAAATCCACACGTAATCATGCCAAGAAACAGGAAGAATTTACAAAACACAAGGGTGAGAAATAAATTACGCTTATGCCTGAATTTATGAAAAGAAAATGTGTAAATTGGATAACTCCTAGAGTTCATGATCTTTCATGTGCCTTTGTAGATTTTCTTTCTTTCTTTACTGAAGTCCAGTGGATTTAGGCTATTTACACATGAGTGAATCTACCTCTGAAAGTCATTGTCAAAACTAAATGTCTTCACTTCATTAATTTTAGGAAAACCTGTCCATGATCTTTTTCTAGGAGAACAGGAGTAGTAAGATTTGTCATAAAGATACAGCCATTTCAATTTTGAAGTGGGCAAAATGGGAGATTAATGTGCTAATGATACAAGTTGAGAAGACGTTCATTCTGAGTCCTCATTGAAGCAAGTGGAAAAAACCTCGCTAAAGCAGAAAAGGCCCCAAATAAAATGACCTAATTTACCATAGGAAGAGAATAAAGCTGATTGGAGTTCAATCTATACCTATCAAATGTTAACTGATGGAAACTTTAAATGTTTTTGTTACTGGATAAAACTTTAAATATTAACTTTAAAATTAGGGCCCCAGGATAAGCAGAACAAAAAACTTTTTCCTGACTATAAAAATGAGACAAAGAAGCTTTCTACCTCTTTAGCTTTATGTTCTAGTATATGTGATTTCATATGTCATAACCAATATTTCGTTAATAGAGTTCACTGAAAATGCTCCCACTCTAATTTTGTTCTACATAACCTATAACTTTTACAATTTTTATTCTTAATTTCAATGAATATGATCCACTTCAAAGAGAACATTTTATATATCTTTCCCCCCATGAGGACAAAGCACAAAGGCCTTTAAGGCCAGACGGCTCTATGCAATCCCAACAGGGATGAAGTTCTGCTTCTTTACTCATGTAACAAATTAAATCTCATGTGAATCAGCATCGTTTTCATTATTCTGCATTATTAAATTTGTTATAGTTCTTTCATTGCAAGCAACAGAAACCAACTAGGGCTATCATGGGGTGAGGGGTAGGGTGGGGAAGAATTATATTAGAAAAATATCAGGGATTCCTAGAATCAGCATGATTCTGGACAACCAGGCTCAGGGTCAGAATCTTCCCCAAGCTTCAGACTTGAATACACACAGATGGATTTCTTAAGGGCATCTCAAGATCTCGTCCTCCCCTTCTCAGACAAACTCCTCTCCTACGTAAAACCCTTCCATGGCTCTCCACAGCCCTTAGAATGACCAAGTATATATCCTTGGTATCTGGTATCGGCTCTGATATCCGATGATCTTGGACATGTTGCCTGCACTAACCTGTCCTCTCCCACCTCCTACTCAGCTCCCAGCCCTTCCAGTTGGACCTCCGTCTACCTTGCCAGCACCCTTCCAGACCAAATCCTCTTGAATGCTAAGGAAGAGCTTCCTAACTCATTTGCCAAAGCCCAAAACACATCTGCAAGTTGTCTGCAAATGTGTAGAGATGTTGAGCCCTTCGGGATGGCCAGAGGCAGGGGCCAGTCCAGGACCCTTGTGTGCCGTGATATGACAAAGGCCAGGAAGCACAGCCTGCTGCAGTCCTGTCACGCACATCTTTCGATGTCAGAAGCGCATCACATCTCCCCACTTCCAGGCTTTTATCCATGGGTTCCCACTGCCCAGAATACTATTTTACAACTCTTCACCCCACTAATGCTTTGAGACTCAACGTATGCACCAGTTCTTCCAGGAGGCCTTGACTTCCTGCATTTTGGTTAGCATGCCCTGACATTCAGTCCCACAGAGCTCCTGACTCTGCCTTTTGAAGTATCTGTGGCACTTAGAATCATTTTCACCGGTGTCTATCCTGCCCCCCCACTGTGTTCCCAGTGGAGCAGGGACTCAGTCTGGGTCCACCACTAGATTTCCAGCAACAAGCACAGTGCTGAGGGGTAGTAGATATTTAATAAATGGTGGAGGCTGATTGATTGCTGGCAATCATGATTTCTTCAGCTTCAGAAAAGTAAAAATAATAGCAATTATTACCTTATAAGTGTGTGCTCTTTTAAAATTGCTTTTGTAATTAGAATTCTTCCTTATTTGGAAATAAAGAAAACAAAGCACTAAAAGCAAAAATCCACAGTGCACCCAGGTGGTGCAACCCGCCAGTGGAGATCAGTTGTGAGAACTCAGGTTTCTGGCCTCTCCCCTCTGTTGATCAAAAGAAGTTTGGGAAAATGTTGGGGACATCTCTGATGTTTTAAGGCTGAAATCCTAGAATTCTTTTCAGAAACATGCATGATTGCCACAGTTGAAGAGACTCCTAGGTAGCATGAGGTATTGGTCTGACCCCTGACACATTCACCCCATTCCCTTATCACTTCCTGCTATTCTGTCGGAAATGCCGAGCATTAGAAGAGATTTGATCGTAAAAGTTGTGATTACTTGTCATCTGTCAATTTGGTATTTTGATTTTACAATGCATCCAAAAAGATAAAAGGGAGAGCTCTAAAAACATACCATTGTTATGGTTTGACAAATAACATTTTGGGGTACAGTTTTGTGAAATTTCTCTCTCACTACTTGGGTTCTTCTCTAATGATTCCAGCCGATTTACAGAGGTAAGGAAAAAGAAGAAGAGAAAAGCTTCTGGTAAAAATACAGGAAGGCAAGCCTAACCACCATGTGTAATTCTGATGTCTTTTCAATACGTCATGTGACACTTTTGATTACAAATTGATGGCAGATGAGCGTTGGTAGGAAAAATGTACTATTATGTAATGCAGGCATGTTGTTCACAACAATGTGCCAGATGGCAAAATGCAAGCGCTCGAAATGGAAAGTGAGTTATTTGGTCTTTCTCTTGTGTATAAACCTTCAAAGCATAAAATGAAAGCAGAAGATAACATTGCGCAGTTTTGAGTTCTGATACCTCAACTGCACTCTATACATCTCACAGCGGCGTGAAGGACAGCACGTCCAGCGGGCCAGACAGACACTCTTATCTAGTCCCTAGTCTTTCTGTTCCGCTTTGGGATGATTGGGTTAAAGAAAAATGTACTCTGAAAAGTGTATTTCCAACTCTAAGTATTCAACATGAACCTTGAGGCCAGACAGGGTTTATTTTCGTTTCTATTTGCAATGCTCTGGGTGCTGCCTCATGTTAGAAGTTTTCTTATTCAGAAAATATTTCCATCTTTCATGGTTGCTCAGCGTCTATATGAAAGAGGACTCCATGCGCAGAGAAGTGATCTCTTAGATAGCCACCTGAAATGTAGTTATTTTTCTTTTTGTATGGCCTGAATAATTTATGTGGTGTATTTTGCTACTACTTAGAGAGACAAGGAACTTAAAAGGCAATTTTTTAGAGCTAAGAAAGCTTATTTTTCCTTCCATAAACATCAAGCTAGTCTCCAGAATGCCCTCATGAACAATATAATAAAAAAAAATGGATATTTAATATATAAGAAGAAATAGATAAATCCACACTTTATTTCTATCCACCTCAGTAAATAAAAGTGTGAAACTGAAACATTGAGACGACAAAACCTCTAAAAGGGACAAATCCCTGTTGGCCAAGAATGGAAATGATTTCAACCCTTAAATACCAGCATGAGAAACCACAGAGTATATTTTAAACTTGGAAAATAGGGTGTAATTTTAATGGAGCTTATGTGACAATAACAATGTGGAACATTAGGAGCGACAGTGCCCCGGCCCTTCCTGCTTTTTTTTTTTTTTCCTTCCTGCTTTGATTCCACTGGCGTGTCATTGCCAGAAGAGCTTCCACAGTTCTGCATACGTTGCTCTTTGGGTTAAAAATATTCAAAATTGTCCTTTCATTGGCAAAATAGTTAAAAACCATTTAAGTCTTTATTTTTGAAGATACATCTTGATATATACAGATAAAATGGTATCATGGAAAAGAATTGTTTTAAAATAATCTAGCCACCTTGGCTCAGCACCTATAGCTCAGGGGCTAGAGCGCCAGCCACATACACCAGAGCTGGCGGGTTCGAATCCAGCCCCGACCTGCCACACAACAATGACAACTACAACCAAAAAGTAGCCAGGCCTAGTGGTGGGTGCCTTGTAGTCCCTGCTACTTTGGAGGCTGAGGCAAGAGACTCTCTTAAGCCCAAGAGTTGAGGTTGCTGTGAGCTGTGATTTCACAGCACTCTACTGAGGGCAACAAAGTGAGACTCTGTCTCCAAAAAAAAAAAAAAAAAAATCTAGCCACCGAAAGGGAGGAAGAGAAGGAATAAGACAGGCTGTGAGTTGATCTTTGCGGGAAATGAATAATAATGCCCCGGATTCGTTATTGGATTTTTCCTGCTTTTGTGCATTTTACAAAGTTAAAAAACAGCAAGAACACCTCTTTCCTTTAACATTCAAAAACTCCTTAAATTTGGACCTAATGATTTGCCTTTCAAGTTTTGGTTAACTCTTCAAGTACTTGAAGTCACATCCACATTCACTTTCAAAATTTTGTCCCTGAGCATATCTTTTCTAAACTCGGTTTGTTTAAATAGTTTGTTCAAACTATTTTTCCTTCCTGGAATGTTCTTCTCTCTTAGCTTCCCCTGCTGGTCTCCACTTTCTTTGCCTGAGTTTCCTCCTCGGCAGTGTGATGGGCACAGACTAGACAACTCCCAAGGACCCTTTAGCCTATCATAGCTAAAGTAGACTTGACCTCTCCGTTTCAAAGGCAAAGATCTACTACCCAGGAATAAAGTCTATGAGACAAAAGACTCAATTGGCTACAGCCTGAGTTAGGACTGAGAGATGCCTGCAATATCAAGTTGTTTTGGGAATTTCAATAAAATTATATACTCTCTATAGTAGAACCTCTGCAAGTTGACCACCCAAGGGACTGTAGCAAACTGGTCAACATATGCAGGTGGTCACCGTAAGGAACTAGGCCTACTGTACTGATTCATACATGGGATACATGCCCAGTCTATGAAAATTAGGCCAGCTTGAGGTGGTCAATGTAGGGGGGTGGTCAGCTATGGAGGTTCTACTGTACATATATATTTCACTATTATTGACTTCTTGGAAATCTATCAACCCAAAGGAAAGCTCACCTAAATAACCTGTAAGAGCCACTTAGCAATCTGTTACTGTTGGCACAGAAGGAGAACACTTAGGTTGAGAGGTAGTTTGTGACTGAGACTAGATTACAGGGAATGCATTACAGGAATTTGCCTAAAGAGCATGAGTATAAAGCATGGAAGGGAAAAATAAGTACATGGGTTTGGGCTCTCCATGTACCACAGGAGCATCCTTCCCTGTGTTCCAAATAACTTGGAGTGAACATTTTTATGGCTTGAATTTCCATTGTTAAATGTTAACTGAAATAATCTTAGGACTTAACTATCTTTGACAGCCACTGAATTTAATAACAGAGAAAAATTGGGTGGCACCTGTGGCTCAAAAGAGTAGGGCGCTGGCCCCATATACTGGAGGTGGTGGGTTCAAACCCAGCCCCAACCAAAATCTACAAAAAAAAAAAAAAAAAAAGAAAGAAAGAAAGAAAGAAAGAAAAAAGAGTAAAATTATTTTAATTATTTAAACTTCTTTAAATTACTTGATTTTCAAAGTAAATATTAATAAATATTTTTCAGGTGGCTCCTGTGGCTCAAAGGAATAGGGCACTGGCCCCATATGCTGGAGGTGGTGGGTTCAAACCCAGCCCCAGCAAAAAACTGCAAAATAATAATAATAAATAAATAAATAAATATTTTTGGTACCAACCCCCCCCCCAAAAAAAAAAAAAAATTGAAAAGTAAAAAATATTTTTATTCTCCAGTTATAAAAGTCACACGTGTTGCAACCAAATGGCTTTGGGTCTGTATCCCTGTCCCTCTTTGATGAGAATCACTGCTCCTCACTCACCCTCTGAACTAAGCCCTCACAGCAGGTATTTGGTGCTCTGCGAGCTGGTCTGATGCAGAACACAGTTGTTTGGAACAGTGAGTACTGATGCTCTTTGTCAGGAATCTACAGCTGGGACTCAGATTAACAGGTCAACCTGGATGGCTAATGTAGAGGAGTTAAATGTGAGGCACTGCAGACTGACTACATTAGAACTTTTTTGGTTGATAATGACAGAAATGCAAACTCAATCAGGTTTAAAGCAAAATCTAATACTTCTTATTTGGTCATTAATATGGAAGTGAGAACGCTGATATATACAATGTGGCTGAATATACAAGTAGATGCCCAGATGACATCTTAGGTCAGAATTAAGAGTGCATTTTTCTTTGGGGTGTTTTTATTTTCAGGCAGGCCCTTCTCACAAGAAGCACCTTACCCACCAGCAGCTTCACACTTACACTGTACCATTTTAGCAACTCTAAATGGAAGCATGATTATTTATTAATTCTAGAAAAAGTTCTCAGAAATGTTTTCCATTGGGCTAGTTTAAATTGTGAGCCCATCCATGAACCAATAATAAAGGCTGAGGCCCAACAGTGATCTGATTATCCAGGTCTGACTCAAAATCCCATCCCTGACATCTCCCACGCCTAAAAATTATGGACTGAAAATGAAGGACAAGTGGGTCTTTAGAGGAAAAAGAAGGTGCTCTGTTATCACAGGGCAATATTTAAAAAAGAGGTGATAATTTGTTATCTAGAGTCAGCTCTGGAATAGCTCATTCTAGGACAGGACATATAAAAACAGAAAATTCTGGCAGAATGGTCTGAGCGGCTACAGACTCAGGATTTTTATGATCTAAATGGCAGTGGTGCTCTCATTTGTCTGATTGAAGGTGGAGCCTTATTCATTGGTCATTGTTCATCTTAGCTTGGATTATATTAGGAGAGAATGACAAAGGCATTTAGGCCAATCAAAAAATAAAGTAAAAGCATATTCAGGGTTCCTCCATGGTCTACTGAATAGTCACACAGCTGTTTACCAAATTCCTGGGATAAGCCTGTATTGGGAATACGCCTGCTTATCCAATAGAGCACAGTAGGCTATGGAGCCAGAGTGGCATGTTGGTTGCTTTGCTTGTTTACTTATCTTTGAGGAGAATGATACTGTACAGCCCTGGTGTTTGCCAACAGGCAACATATGTGAATTGTCATTAATCCCATCCTCGGTCCATATAAGCAGATGCAATCAGTTCTTCATTTCTGCAAAGTTAAAACATTTTATGGGTACTTTTGACATACTTGAGAATAAATTCATTGCCCCTCTGCTGACTTAGAGTTAATCAAAAGCAGATGATCTAGAATAGGCCTAATGGAATCACAGGAACCCTTTTAAAAGCAAAGGGGTTTCTCTGTCTGCTGACAGAGCAGAAGTCAGAGAGGTTCAAAGTGCAAGGACTGGACTGGCCGTTGATGCCTTGAAAATGGAGGGGAACACAAGCCAGGATCAGAAAGGAGCTCCCAGCTTCTGAAGACAACCTCTGACAACCATCACGAGGAACTAAATTCTGCCAATAATCTGACCGAGCATGGAGGCAGACTCTTCTTTTTCTTTTTCTTTTTTTCTTTAAGACAGAGTCTCACTTTGTCACCCTCGGTAGAGTGGCATTACAGCTCACAACAACCTCCAGATCTTGGACTTAGGCGATTCTCTTGCCTCAGCCTCCTGAGTAGCTGGGACTATAGGCATCCGCCACAACACCTGGCTATTTTTTTGTTGTTGTTGCAGTTTGGCTGAGGCCAGATTTGAACCTGCCACCCTTGGTATATGGGGCCACACCCTACTCACTGAGCCACAGGCGCCGCCCAAGGCAGACTCTTCTCCAGAATATGCAGATGAGAGGCCAATCCCATCTTGATTTTGGCCCTGTGAGACCCTTCTGCCGAACCAGTTGAGCCCACCCAGACTTCTGACTTACTGAACTGTGAAGATAGTGTCTTAAGCTGCCAAATTTGTAGTAATTTGTTATACAGAAATGTAGTTCTTTTTATTAGATTGAACTACATTAAATTGCAATATTGACTGTAGTGACCTACAGAAATAATGACTTCATTTGGCTCAATCTAATAGTATTTGAGGATGTTCAATCTAATATGATTTGGTTGATGAGTTCTTATAGAGCTGACATTTTGAGAAGACACAAAAACTATGTTCATAGACTTTACCCCTCTTCTTCACTCCCCAAAATGCACACACACACAAATGCATATGTGTGATGTTGACAATTTCACCGTTCCTACAGCAGAGAAAGTGTCCTCCATGCCCCATCCTGTTGTTTCTGATTGCTATTGTTACCAATGATGAACCTAATAGTTTGCATCTGTTCCCAAATGTGATCTTAAAATGCTTAAAGTCAGAAACCGTATCTTTGTTTCCAGTGCAATATTTTTTACATTAATAAATAAACATTTAGGTTTACATATTGGTACTCTAAAATACAAAGAGTTAATGATTCAGTTATGCAGAGTAATGTTGGAGATTTTATATCAGCATAACCACTAGAGCAGTGATTTTCAACCAGTGTGCCGAGGTACCCTGGGGTGCCATGAGAGGATCTTAGGTGTGCCGAGATAATTTTTAGTGACCATTAATTAAATTATTATTGAAAGAAGTTCAAAGCACAATAAGCACATTTTTAAAACTCTTTTTGGATCATCATAATTTAAATGTGCAGCAGAAGTTTAACTATATTTTCAAGTGTGCTGTGAGTGAAAAAGTTTGAAAAACACTACACTAGAGAGAAATAACATTTTTCAGTGTAGACCTTAGATTGAGATTTTAAAACTATCTTCAAACTAAAAAAGGAGTACTATAATTCCTCTACTAGGTATATACCCAGAAGACCAAAAATCACATTATAACAAAGATGTTGAGTATTTTAAAATATACCTGTTGGTCATTTGAATATTTTCTTTTGAGAAATGTCTTAGATTCCTTGGCCATTTTAAAATCAGGTTATTTGTTTTCTTTCTATGGAGTTTAAGTTTCTCATATTCGGATATTAACCCTTTATCAGATGTATGGTTTGCAAATATTTTCTTCCCTTCTCTTCACTTTGTTTCCTTTGCTGTGCAGAAGACTATTAGCTTGATGTAGTCCTATCTATTTTTGCTTTTGTTACCTATGCTATTGTGTATATCCCAAAACATCTTTGCACATGGCAATGCCATAGAGCTTTTCTCCTATGTTTTTCCCTAGTGTTATAGTTTTGGACCTAACATTTAAGTCTTTAAATCCATTTTGGGTTAATTTTTATGTGATTAGGGTCTAATTTCATTCTTTTGCATGTAGATATCCAATTTTCCCAGCACCATTTGTTGAGCAGACTGTCCTTTTCTCTTTGTGTGTTCTTGGCATCTTTGTTGAAAATCAGTTGGCTGTAAATGCGTGTGTTTATTTTATTTATTATTTTTTTATGTTCTGGTCTGCCCTCCCTTTGGAATTATAACCAATTTACAAAGTCTAACTGTGGTGCCCTTTAAGATAGCAGAGGTGGAAGAAGTCAAAATTGACTTAATATTATCTTTGAAAACATCCAAGGCTGGGAAGGGGCACTTTTTGCGCTTCTTCCTTTTAGCAGTTAATGACTTTACCAGTAAATTACAGCACTTCAAGGTGGAGTTGCAGGAAGCTAAGAGAGGTTCTGAATAGCAGAACATTCAACTGGTCCATGAGCATTTTCTGAATCTCTGTAGGGAATACTGGCTTGTTTGGATAACGAGGGAGACTATTAAGGAATACCAAATAATAGCCCTTACTTCCTGTGAACCAGGCGGACTCATCATTTTATGATGTTTGTTGTTTTTGTTTAGTTAGTTTATCTATTTATATTTGTTTGAGACAGAGCTCTGGGTAGAGTGCTGTGGTATCATATTAGCTCACAGTAACCTCAAACTCTTGAACTTAAGCTATGCTCCTGCCTCAGCTTGCCAAGTAGCTGGGACTATAGACACCCAGCACAATGTCCTGATAATTTTTTTTCTATTTTTAGTAGAGACAGGATTTTTTTTCTTGCTTAGTCTGGTCTTGAACTTCTGAGTTCAAGCAATCCACCTGCCTTGGCCTCCAAGAGTGCTAGGATTATAGGTGTGAGTGATCATGCCTAGCCTAATCATTATAAGATTAATCCTTAAGGCAGTCCTTTGACCCTTGTGAGTTAGGTACTGAAACTTCTCTCTTTTTTGCAGCTGTGGAAACTGAGGTTGAGAAAAGTTAACAACTCACCTCCCCAGGAAGTTGATGACTTTGGCTATGAGCTGAGGTTTGATTGACTCAGGATTCCATACTCTTACCCACTGCACTCTACTGAGGTCCAGAAAACACCTGTCACTGCTTTCAAAGGGTTTGGAGTCCATTTTATTGATTCCTAACTCTGGCTGGCCTTCAAGATTATCTAGCGGAAATTTAAGGTGTATCCCTGCTCAGACCTCACGTTAGGAACTATTTAGGTAGATTCAGGGTGGGGCCTTGGGTTAGAAATTTATAAA
>CAUYPK010031533.1:0-21445 GCA_963574355.1 Loris lydekkerianus | reverse complement strand
GCCAAGATGTTTCTGTACAAAGATGTACAATATGTACAGTCACTGTTAAGTGCAAGCTGTGCAAAGCAGAGTCTAGGAAACTAACCCATGCCAAGGCTTAGAAAAACATTTCAACACGTAAGACTAAAGCTTGAAACAGCGTTGTGGTTTTTCCCCCCAGGCAAATGATTACTTTATCAACAAGTATATGTATATGTCATATAGAAAGAATAGTTGGACTCCTCCACTCAGTCAGGACCATGCAGCTGACTGGATACGTTACTCGGCTGCTCGACTAGGCCTCTCTCTTCGGGGCACCATCTCGCCACACTTAATGGTCGTCTCATCACTGAGCCGCTGCTGCTGCCACCTTTGGCTGAACCACAGCAACACCAGGAGATTTAAATTTGGGGAGATAAAGACCGAACTTATTTTCAATGCCAGCAAAAGTGGCTGTGGCAAGTCTGTATCCACCGATGTGATCAGGATTGGCGGGAGGAAGGTCTGCAATGCGGGACTTAGGTGTTGGTTCTGAACCAGAAGGTTTGCTGTTGATAGGAAAAAGCCAATGGTTAGCACGCTCAGGACTGATGAGGGCAGTTACCAGTGAACATCTTCAGTCTGACACACATGCCACAAAGAGGAGCGTCTGTCTCCACCATTTACATGTCACCTATCCTGCATTAAAAGGATTAAGGCTTTGAAAGCAACACATCTATATATTTTAGAAGAGGGATGACCTTAATTTCAATGCTTATATCCATATGTAAGTAGATCCATAGAAAAAAAATCTTAAGACTCTCTGGGAAGTAGAATTATGGATGATGTGTTTCTTTAATACTTTTCTCTTTTCTAATTTTGTTGTATATAAGCATATAGAACTTAATATTTTTATTTTGACATAGTTTTAAAAGTTAACTTTTAAGATAATAGACTGAAAAGTTATCACTAAAATTATTTAACAAGAAAAAGATTTCGTTTTTACTTTTACAGAATGTAAAAGCACAGAAAAGTCTAAACCTTAACATTTCTAAAACAGAACGGTAAACTGCTATCCTCGCAATTTTTTTTATATAGGTCCCTCCACTTCCTGGTTCAACTCCTCACTTGGCCTCTGAGCAGTAGAGGGATTTTCAGGAGGGATTTTATGAGGTTTTCTACCAAAAAGTTGGTGGTGGTTCACGCCTGTAATCCTAAGCACTCTGGGAGGCCAACGCGTGTGGATCGCTTGAGCTCATGAGTTCGAGATCAAACTAAGCAAGAGCGAGACTCCATCTCTAGAAAGAGATGTATCTGTAATTGTTGTGCTAAATGTATCTGTAATCCCAGCTATGCGGGAGCCTGAGGCAAGAGGATTACTGGAGCCCAAGAGTTTGAGGTTGCTGTGAGCTATGATGGTATGGCACTCTACCCAAGGTGACAAAGTGACATAGTCTCAAAAAAACAAACAACCCTCCCCCCCACCAAAAAAGCAAAAAATTGATAATTGCTTGCTTTGGGTACAACCTTCCATCCAAAAAATTCAACAATAAATAATTCCTCTTCTTTCCAACACAGACCAGAAGTCCAATTTCTGGCCTATGTGCACCAGTGCTTATGTCCTTGGGCATAGCCTCTTTCAACCTCAAGTTTTTTCTAATAAATTAGGTCTAAGAACATTAATAAATTCCACATAGTAATAACCTAACTCCATGAGGCTTAGTATTTGCTTTCCATGAAAAAAGATAATTAATCACATAGCTGCCTCTGTATACTTCTCCCAATTCTGCTGAATGTTATGTTGTACATGATGTCACTCTGTCACAGTCTTACTGAAGCTTCGTAAGGCCACCGCTTTAAATTTATTGGTCTTAAAGGATTCTCTCTTATCAGTTTTCTATGAGTTCCAAAAATACCTTTGTAGGCAGAACAAACATTTGTTTTGGTTTTTGTGATTTCTTTGTAAAGGAGTTGAGCAGTTCTACTTACAGGCCTCCAAAATCAATGTAAAACCACCGCTGGAGAAGTTCATAGGTGACCAAGGTAACACCAAACTGGGGAGAGGATCGAAACACTCGAGCTAAAAAAAGAAGCAGGGGTTGAGGAGAGAAAACCAGGATGACTGTGGTAAAGATAATCATTGAATGTGAACATGAAAGCCAGCCAGCTGTTCTGCAGGAGCCGTCCTACCTGCAGTCCCTTTCCAAAACGCTGAGGGCCCTTCTTCCCGGAGTATCTTCCTGAAACAATCGATGACACCACTATACGTTGTCTGGCCAGCACGGGCAGCCACTTGTAGTCTTGTCTTGATGACATCAGCAGGAGTCACCAGAGATGCAGCAGGCACACCTTTTAGGAGAAAGCAACATTTAATTCATCCAAAGCACCTTATGAAGGACAGAAATACTGAACATCTAACAATATAATCTGCAACTTCAACCACTTGTAGGGAACTCATAACTCCTTAAATAGGTACCTGGGCACTAATGGGGAAAAGGATACAGAAACCTACTTCAGTGTAATAAGGGCAAAAGTATATCGTCTTTCTGATTTAAAAAAAATTCTACAGGCTTGGTGCCCATAGCTCAGTGATTATGGTGCTGGCCACATGCACCGAGGCTGGTGGGTTTGAGCCCGGCCCAGGCCTGCTAAACAACGACAACTGCAACCAAAAAATAGCCAGGCGCTGTGGTGGGTGCCAGTAATCCCATGCACTTGGGAGGCTGAGGCAAGAGAATCGCTTGAGCCCAAGAGTTTGAGGTTGCTGCAGGCTGTGACACCATGGCACTCTACCAAGGACGACATAGAGAGACTTTGTCTTAAAAAAAAAAAATTCTACATTACATGATCCCAAATAACTGTGAGAGGGGAAAAATGTGTTACTATTTATTGGGATAATTCCCAATTATTCCCTTTCAGTTTCAATTACTTTTGTCTCCATTCTCTCTCTCTCTCTTTTTTTTTTTTTTTGAGACAAAGCCTCAAGCTGTCGCCCCAGGTAGAGTGCTGTGGCATCACAGCTCACAGCAACCTCCAGCCCTGGGCTCAAGCGATTCTCTTGCCTCTGCCTCCTAAGTAGCTGGGACTACAGGTACCTGCCACAACGCCCAGCTATTTTTTTCGTTGCAGTTATCGTTGTTTGGCGGGCCTGGGCTGGATATGAACCCACCAGCTCAGGTGTATGTGGCTGGCGCCTTAGCCACTTGAGCCACAGGCGCTGAGCCTCTCCTTTTTCTCTTAAATAAGACAGGAGTATATTGTTCATAAACAATAGGATAACGTCAATTTAATGTTTTGCTAAATGCATCTGACACCAAAGTACTGTTTGGGATTTTTTTTTTTTTTTTTGCTGTGCAAGGTATCAATATTCATAACCACTTACCTTTTAAAGGAGCTAACTTGAGAGCTGAGCTGTGACTCCTCTCACACATGCTCACATGACAGAAGTCATTACAACTGGAGTGAGAAGAGGCCAGGTAACCAGTTAAGGAACAAAGGGGAGCTGATCTTCAAAAGGCCACTTTATCCCCCCTGTGCCTGAGCTCCTGGGGCTCATGTTGACATTGAAGATGGATTTCACAACCACGCCTTTTACTTATAAAACAGAACAGGGAACAAAGGAGCAATGTAACTTCCGGGGAAAGAAATTCACTTTGGCCTGTACGTCACTGTATCATCACGAGGCAGATGGGGCTGTGGGCCTTCTGGGAAGTTCTGTTAAGAGAACGATGCAACGTGTGCTATGCGGACTGTTCAGATGACACGAGGTAAACTGTCTGCCTTGGAGCAGAACTCTGAAGGTTCTCAGTGCCCGCCACCAAAGCTTACTGGTAAAAATTAGAAAAACTTTCCTGATGCTGAAAACTGACATCAAATGTCTGTGGGGAAGAGGTTAGTGCTGACAGTTCTGTGGAAATGTTTACTTGCTTCCATCAACCACTGGCAAAATGCCTGTCCACGATTAGACTCTTCTTCAGCTGCTAACTGGAAAGCACAGGGGAAAAGCCTGGAGGGAAAATACTGACCCCCATTTAAAACTGGGAGACTGGTAAGCGCCAGAAAGGGGATGGTATGAACACTCAGTGCCACAACTGAACAGGAAACTTTACTGGCTCTTAAACATGCCGTTGAAATTACAAATGCTAAAAGGGACTTGCTGGACTCTAAATAAGGTCTCTAGGGTCTCTGGAAGAGTTTCTTAATTATTACAAATAAATCATCCCCTGTCATCACAGACAAGAACAACAACAGGGTCCATCCCAACTCTTATGGAACAAAGGGCTCCTGCCGCACACCGAGCACAGCACACTGAGGGAGCTCTCACTGTCCTACTGTTCAGCCACGGCCACGAGAAGAGAACAGACCCAGCAATCCAGGGCCAGACGGTAGAGTTGAGCCCAGCTAGTTAGAGCCCACCGAGCTCTGTAACACCTCATTGCTGGTTGTAGAGAGCAAATATGCGCCCTTTCCCTCCTCTGTCATTTTTGAGTGTTGGTGCAGCCAAGGACACTGGTTCTCCCCATCCAGTCTAAGTCAGTTTCTTTGTGACTCGAGTATCTGTGTCATCAGAGGAAACATCCTATCCCTCGTGTATTTGTCAGGGCTCTCTTTCATATGGAATATCTTCTGTACTTAATTTAGCATCTTAGACCAAATGAAGGTTTGCCTTCATTCCACTCTCATTGATTGAGCTCCTATGATTAATTACTATATTGGTCATACAGGGACGGCAAGGATAAACGAGTGAAAATTCCTGCCCTAAAGAGCTCTCAGCAGAGTACACAGGGAAAACGTATGCAAACAACCATTAATGAAAGACAAAGTGTTAATGGTCAGAAAAGAGATGAAGATCAAGTTCAGGATGGTTTGCTGAAGGGTACTGATTACTGATTACTTTGATCTAATGAGGGCTGAGGGAGAGCTTCGTGCAGAAAGTTCAGTTTTGAGATTCCAATGTACAGACAGAGAAACTAAGGGCACAGTAGACCCATGCATCCGCACGAGAGACCAACAAAACAACTGAGCTGATGAAAAACTTTCCCACCTTAATGCTTAGCTTGGCTGCACTCAAGGTTTCAGGGGCACAGGAGACTAAGAAACATGTTAATGATGAAAGCCCAATTTAGATGGGCAGATCTAATTTGGCTCTGAGTTGCTAAGCTGCATTAAGCTGTTTATCCACATTATGCAAATGTAATTAACTCTCATCAGAATTATAGCACATCCCACAAAGGAGAAAAAGCAATCATATTTAAACTAAGTCAGATACAAACAATAACCCTTTCAGGAGTAAAGGGGAAAAGTACATAGAGATTCTGTACTTCTTTAAGACAAATGGATTCTTTTAGTTAAAAAAAAATTTGTAGTTACCTGCCATGGCTCCAGCTGCAAGAAGATTTAAACCTCCCACATGTCCATTTTCATCAGCCAGAAGTAGTTTGCAATGAGCATAAACAGGAAAGTAGATTGCAGAGAAGGGAATGTCTCGGAGGAAACAGGCTTTGGCACCCTGTCACACAATGAGGAAATAGTGCAAAACAGAGTGTGAATGCCCAGATGGGATCCCGAGGGCTATCGATGACAAGCCTGAGGTGCCCCTCAAACAACATTAGAAATGATGTGGAAGGAAAATGGGGGAGAGGGGAGGACCCGTGGGGAAGAGGGAAACACGCGTGCCTCAAAGCCAGTGAACGCCTGGTGAATTCTGAAGTCCCAGCACTAATAACTGGGTCATGACAATATTCTCACAACTAAGAACTTCTGACATTTCTAGCATAAATTCAGATTTTTCTAATTTGATTAATTTATCTTTTATTGTGGTAAGAACACAACACAAAATCTCTCTTTAACAAAATTTTAACAGTGTAGTTCAATATTAACTATAAGCACAACACTGTACAGTAAATCTCTATAGCTTTTTAATGCTGCATATCTGAAATTTTATGAAAAAAAAACTAGATTCAATTTGTTAAGGTTAATAAAAATTTAATTCTCACACCTCCAGGTCTCTTGTTTTGTTTGGCTTTGGTGAGGGTGATACAGGAGGTTAGACTTTGAATCCCAAGATTACTATCTTTAGTCCCACAGAACTGCCCCCACCCAGCCACAGTGCTAAGTAAGAAGCAATGGGCAAGGCCGGGAGAGGTAGCGACACCTGTAACCCTAGCTCTTTGGGAGGCCAAGGCGGGTGGATTGCTTGAGCTCAGGAGTTCCAGAGCAGGCTGAGCATTAGGAGAACCCATCTCTGCTAAAAATAAAAAAAAAAACTGAAGGAAAAGGATGGCTTGAGCTCGAGAACTTGAGGTTGCTGTGAGCTATAATGCTATGGCACTCTGGTCACCTGTCTAGGGTGAGACTCTATCCTGTCTCAAAAACAAACAAAGAAGCAACAGGCAATGGTAAAGGAAGCTAACTAGTCCAGGGAAAAGGAAAAATACAAAAAAGAAACCACAATCTTACCTCCACATTCCCCATGTCCTAAATAGAAGATTTGGGGGAACCCAGATAAAATATTTTAGCTTTCAGCAGTGGGAGGTTTTCATGGGAGTGGAGAACCACCCAGAGACAGCCTGCGCCCAAGGCTGAGGTCCCAGTGAACACCTTCCTCAGCTAGGCAGATACCCCATCTGGCCACTTGTTTCGCTAATTGGCTCTGTTTTGTTTTGTTTTTGAGACAGAGTCTCACTTTGTGGCCCTCGATGTAGTACCGTGGTGTCACAACTCACAGCAACCTCAAACTCTTTGGGTTTAAGTGATTCTCTTGCCTCAGCCTCCCAAGTAGCTGGGACTACAGGTGCCCGCCACAATGCCCAGCTATTTTTTTGTTGTAGTTGTCATTATTGTTTGGCAGGCCCAGGCTGGGTTCGAACCCCCAGCCTCGATGTATGTGGCCAGCACCCTAACTACTAAGCAATGGGCACCAAGCCACTGGCTGTTTTTAAAAGAAAAGATCAAACATTAAAAAAAAATAAAATAAAAAAATCCAGGAACTCTCTAAAGCAGGGGTCCTCATACTGCGGCCCGTGGGCCACATGAGGCGGTGTGATTGTGCTTGTTCCCGTTTTGTTTTTTTACTTCAAAATAAGTTATGTGCAGTGTGCATAGGAATTTGTTCATAGTTGTTTTTTTTTTTTTTTAAACTATAGTCCGGCCCTCCAACTGTCTGAGGGACAGTGAATTGGTCCCTTGTTTAAAAAGTTTGAAGATGCCTGCTCTAAAGGATAATACAGAGAGAAACAATATTAATTCAGCTCTCAAAGGGAATTCCAAAAAGGATGCACATTGTGGGGAGCGGGAAGCAGTATTGTGAACAAAACTCTCTTGAATGGGGCGTGTTGGTCTCCAGAAAGCGTTATAGCCGTGTGATTCCAACATATAGAATTTCTAATTTCTAATTTACAGTTACAGAAGCAAATTTACACATTTCTGCAGTGATGGACCTATAAATAAATCAGATGTTGTAGAAACACAGTTGCCTGTAGTGGCTACATTTATGTATTCCTCTTTATACCAGGCAAAGGAATAGAAAGAAATACTCTTCCTTGTTTAAGAAAAATAATAGCTTCTGCTCCATTACATCTGATCTGTAATGATGGGAGTCAGTACACCTGCAGGGAGGACTCTGTTGACTGGCATTTTGCTAACATAAGTACCCTCTGTCGTTATTGTTGTTATTTTTTAATGGCATTCATTATTGACAAATCCTACCACTTAACTTCTTAAAGACCTGAATCTTAACCAAATTCTGCTACTGTTTTACTGTTGTCACATTGTTAAGACAAAGAGAAACACCTACAGGGAAGATAACAATATCAATAACTCAGACTCAAAATAAACATAAGACTACTCTGAGGTCCTAAACCAGCCCAAAGAGAACACCAAACAAACTTCTCCCAAATCCCTTATCACATGACAGGCTGGGAGCCTGAAGTCAGCAGCTCTGGTGCGGCCTCCCTCACTCTGGCTTACAAAAGCCTGAAGACACAGGAGAGCACGAGGGCATACCCACCACCTCTAACAGAAGTATCCTGACTTCTTTTTGTTTGATTTTCTATTCCACGAACTATGCTGCTAGACAAGACTGCTGTTCAAAGTGAGAAGTCTGGTTTCTGCATCTTTCACATTTATATTGAGTATATTATAACCTCTCCACTGAGATAACCCGAGGGAATCTACTCACCTTGTATAGACCAAAAATTCCCAAGTCCCGGAGCACGTTCAGGGCACTGACCCTGGGTCCTGTGGTGATTTCTCCAGCCACCTGCAGACGGATCTTTACTATCTCCAATGGATTAGTGAAGATGACCTGGGAGCCTCCAGCCTGCAGGCAAGGGAGCAGAGATAGTGGCAGATTTCCACATCACAGCTGGACTGGCAGTGCAAGAAAGGAAAATCCAGAAAAGGTTCCACATTTTACCACCTTTCCACCTCCCTCTTGATGGGAGAATGAGAGTCTGACACTTTGGCTGAAGCTGGAGAAGATTATAGGGATGATCCCAAACTCTGTCTTGGTCAACCTACCTTTGGCTATGTTTCTATGTGAAATGTCAAGATTGTTTCTCAGATCAGTCTTTCCAGGATCACCTCAGCCATAACCAAAAGAGGAAAACTAATAAACTCGCCTGGAAAACAAAAGTGAGGCCAGATGTGGCGGTGGGGTGCTCCCTACTGCAAAGGAAAGGGATGGTAGAAGACTTGGATCTTTAACAAGCTGGAGCTAAAATCCAGAGCTGTGGTTGTTTGTTTCCTCTTCTTGTTAGGACAGCCACTGGCTTCTCCTTCCTTGGATTATACAGCAATTAACACATCTTTGGCCCCACAGAGGTGCTTTAAGTCAGAGAGGGAAAAATTCCTTTGGTTCAAATTCTAGGATGTATTATCCTGAGACAAACACACAGCTACACCCACACAAAAGGTAGGAATTTAGAAAGATACATTTCAGTATCATTTCAAGACCAAACCATAGAAACGCTTCAAGGTAAAGCTGGGAACTAGTCCCCCTGAGCACAGCACCCTCAGATCAAAGCCACATTCCACACTCTGATGGTGAATGACAAGAGATTTGAATTTGGATAACAAGAATATATTTGCATCTGAAATCTGTTAACTAGTAGAGGAAAAAAGAATGTTTAACAAGACTACCCACTCTTTTTTTATTGGTTTCTGTAAAAAGGGGGAAAAAATGTTATGTATATGACCATGGAGATATAAATATAAATATATATTTTCTTACGTGAAGTAAAAAAAATCCCATTGCACATCTCCATCTTAAACTCTAGCAGTTTACATTATAAAATCATAACCGCAGTCATATAATATTCATAATCATATCATCATACTCATTTTATGTAATCACAACTTAACTGCAAGGCACATCCATGAGAAATATGAAATGTGTGCCTCACAGGGGCACTGTAATTCCACACGTATAAAAGATTACAAATAATACCCAAAAACCCACCTGAGGCCTTCAATGGCACTTAGCTCTCACATTCCTGCTCATTCGTCTAAAACCCACAGTTCTCACAGACCCCCTTCCAAGGGGGAGCAGTGTGGCTCAACCATCTTCCTAACAGACCTGGGGCTATAAACCCCCAGCCACCCCTACACCATCCTGACCCTTCCTCCTTTCAACATCCATAATTGCCAACACTGACACTCGATGCCTTACTTCTTCACCAGCTGTTTATTGTTCTGGATTCCCCAGGGCCCTAATCGCCTTTTTGTCCTTTGAGCAGGGAGGTGCAGCAATTTGCTGTCTCTCTCTCTCTGTTTCCAGTAACTCCTCAACTCCATGCAATTCAGACCACTGGCACACAGGTCCCCCAAGGACTTACGACTTACTGACCCAATTTTACAAGTTGATTTGCCTGCATTTCTCTCTCTTTTAATCTGTTGCACTGCAGGCAGAAGGAAGCATTTTAATGTTTCAATCTAAGCAAATAATACTTTCAAAAGGATTGCTGGGTGAAAAATTATGTTAAAATGATAATCCAAGTAATTGCTTCTGTAGCTAGTATTAAGGACTAAAACAGTTGAAAAAGTTTACTACTTCTCTGAAATCTCTTGTTTAATAATTGCAAAGACTATCTTTGGACAAATGTGCTTTATGTTCTAAACTAAAGCAGATTAAAGATAAAAAGAATAGAACCACATATTTTGATTATAATCCCCCAAATTTGCCACCACCAGACAGTGTCAGCCCATGGATGCTAAGTGTTAAATGTGGACATGATTTTTAAATAAATACAAAGTTCTTTAATGTTTGTAATCATTAGTAAATTACAGCCCCTGCCGGGCAGAAGTACTCCAGTCCATATCCTCCCAGAAGAAAACAGCCTTCTGTTCCCTCCTGCCCTCTCTTCCCTCAGACACTTTTGGAAATAATTGCTGGTTTATTGCGGTTTGTATTCCTTTAACAATGCTTCAGATTCCTAGGAGTGTACAAGTAACAGGCTTTCTACTAAAACTCTACTAAAATGGTGCAATTAAGAGAAGGAAATGACTACATTTCAAAATATATGCACATTAATTGTTGTGTGATTTAAAGATTAGTTTCCTGGGACACATACTAAATCCCAACAGTGCATTGGACATAACCACAAAATTCAATCGATGTGCATTTATAAACATATGTGTAATCTGGAGTAAGCATGCAAACAATTAAACAACGACACTAGAGCCAGGCACACACACATCCAGGGAAGTGTTTCATGCCTATCTACTCTATTGTATCTGAAGAGGGAACACTTCTACTAGTTACGTCATTTGTATATGCTTTAAAAATTAATATACAAGTCAGGTGCAACGGCATGCACCTGTATCCCAGCTTCTTGGGAGACTAAGCTGGATCACTTGAGCCCAGGAGTCAGCCTGGGCAACAGACACTCATCTCTTAAAAAAAAGCAAAAGAAACAAAAATACCCCAAACTCTTAAAATTAATAGACATTTTAAAAACTTTACAGTAGATCTAGGAACATAAAGGCAAACACTGTGTATTATCCAGAAACACTGAATAATTTTAGAAAAGATAAAGATTGCTATTTGTTTAAAATTTTGGATGCTTATAATACTTAGAGGAAAACATATGGCAAATATGCATTGTTCTTTTCAAATTCTGAGATTGACCACTACTACCTCATGCATATTAAACTGCTGGAATTGGGCCAGGGGGAATGAAATCTAAAATTAGTTCAATTACACTGGTAAGAAATTCAGTAATACAGAATGAGGATTATGATGTTATCAAACTTCAACTGAGCATTTCCCCTCTGAAAGCCAGGTACAGGAAAATAGCTCATACATTTCCTCTAAGACTCTAGTGATTATAAATAAAATCATTAATTTATTAACAGCTTTCCAAAGGGTAAAAGCATGGCTTACAGTAAATATAACCACTTAATGCACAGAATTTCATAAACAATACCATGTTCGATTAAAAACTTTCAATTTAAAAATAGTACCTATATTTTATTTTTTGTGTTTGGGTTTTTTTGAAACAAAGTCTCATTTTGTTACCCTCCATAGAATGGTGTGGCATCATGGCCAGGCATGGTGGCTCATGTAATCCCACCACTTGGGAGGCCAAGGCAGGTGGATTGCATGGGCTCACAGGTTTGAGACCAGCCTGAGCCAGAGCAAGACCCCATCTCTAAAAAATATCCAGCTATTGTGGTGGGCACCTGTAGTCCCAGCTATTTGGGAGGCTGAGGCAAGAGGATCACTTGAACCCAAGAGTTTGAGGTTGCTGTGAGCTAAGATGCCATAGCACTCTACCAAGGATGACCAAGTGAGATTCTGTCTAAAAAAAAAAAAAAAGAATGCCATGGTGTCACAACTCACAGCAACTTCAAACTCTTGAGTTCAAGTGATGAGCCTTAGCCTCACCTATACGTGAACTATGGGTGCCTACCACAACACCCAGCTATTTTTTTTTTAGAGACTGGTTCTTGGTCTTGCTCAGCCTGGTCTCAAATTCCTAAGCTCAAGCAATCCACCTGCCTCCCAAACTGCTGGGATACAGGTGTAAGCCATCTTGCCCAGGACATAAAAACAGTATCTATATTTGTCCAAATATCTATATTTGTACAAATCTGCTAATGTTTGTTATTTTTAAGGGCAGTGAAATTAAACAGAAAAAAAATCAAATGCTCACTAAGAAAATAGTTAAGTGGAAATAATTTTATGCTCTTAATCAGTCCGTATGATTAGGTAATAAAACCAAACCAAATAACATAAACAGAACATACAATATTAGGTACACATTTGATCACTGGATATGTCAAAATTTACCTAAGTTCATCAAAATCAAAGAGGCTTAAAGATTAGAACACTGATTGCCTCCTGGAAAGAGAAACTGAGCAGCTGGTAGAAAAAAAAGTTCATAGCATACCCACTGGTACCTTTCAAATCCTGAAACAAATGAATGTATTAACTACTCAACACACCACCACAAAAAACAGAATTGGTCTTAGACAGAATGGCTACTTCATAGACTAGGTCTTCTCTCACACATTCTTCCCATGATAATTTTGTTTTGTTTTGTTTAGCACACTCAAGCCAGGCTCAAACCTGCCAACCCCTGGTGCACGGGGCTGGCACTCTAACCACTGAGCTACGGGCACCTAGCCACCCCCATGATAAATTTGATAATTTACCAAAAAATATTTTTTTAATTGGTTGGCATTGGGTCTGTGGATACTAAACTTTTAAAAAGCTTATTTACCTATGTATGTATATGTGAACATCAACAAAACCTGAGCAAATATAGCCCAGTGGTCTGAAATAATAGACAGCATGGTATATAAACGTTATATTTAACCTGAAATATGAATTGTATATATTTATAAATATATTTTTTAATGAGTTGGCATTAGTTATCTGTGGATTCAAAACTTTTTATAAGTAGATATATCTTACATATATATATATATACCCATACACACAGGCATGTGTGTATATATATGTATATATGAACATCAAAATACCTAACCAAATTTAATAGTGATCTACAATAATAGATACCAAGATATGAAACAATTTAAGTTAAACCACAACACACAGCTACATAGATTAATAGACACTGTCTAATTCGACATCTTACTATTTTTGGTACTAATGCTGATATCAGATAACATATTATATCATATCTTTGGTGATTTTTTCATTCATTAAATCCCCCAAATTAGCTTCTAACCCTCTAATTGCTAAATTTCCCTCATCACATTTACTGTTTATTGTTTTAAAGAGATATAAGCTCTAACATTAAAATATTTAATTGTTTTTATTTTTGAATATTAAGTTGTAATTTCTTTGTTCCAGAACTGAATTTAAAGATATATAAAAAGGGAACAAATCTCATTTTGAATAACGGTTACTCATATACAATAGAAATGAAAAGAATGTAAAGACTACCATTTAATCTTATATCACATAAACTTTTTATGAGAAAACAAACCAACTAAACCAACTAAAGCTGACAGAGTTACTGGGAAAAAAGATAAAATAGGCTGAAGGATTAGGCCTGTTCAATCCTCTGCCCTCACAATCCTACCGCAGGAGCAGGGTCTACAAAGAGGATAGGGACCAGGCCCTGCTTATGCCAAGTCCTTTGTTTATTTCTTTCTTTCATCTGTTTGTTTCCTATAGTTTGAAATAGTTTCCCTCCAGCTACAAATGACCAATCTAAGCTATCTGTTATAAAGTCTTCCCTTACAGAGACCTATGAAATCTAACTTCAATTTGTTTAAGGCCACACCAGTTCCCTGAGCAGATACATAAAATATGTGCATTTAAAACAACCAGAGAAAACAATAAAAATCATATGGAATCAGTTATCAGTAGGACTGACTCAAGAGGAACAGGAACAGATAATGACTGTCTTAACACACCACCAATCGTTCCCAGATACTTCTGTAAGGCAAGGGGAAATGCTATGGTTCTTTCTAAAATAGTCTAGGATGGTGATAATTTAAAAGGGATACATTTCAATATACTCATTGCTGAATGATTGTATATGCCAAGATGTTATGATATAAAACTATACATCTTCCTAATTAGGGTAAAGGAAGTGCTAGGATCTGAATTGTCTCCTCAAAATTCATATGCTGGAACCTAATATCCAAAATAACTGTATAGTGAGGCCTTTTGAAAAGTGATTAAGTCATGAGAATTCTGACCTCATGAACAGGATTAGTGCCCTTAGAGAAGAAATTAAAGGGAGCTGTCTTCCATTATGTGAGGACATAGAAACAAGTGCCACCCTGGAAGCATAGAACAATCCCTCACCAGACACTCAACCTATTGCCACCTTGATCTTGGACTTCCCAGCTTCCAGAACTGTAAGCATCAATTTCTGTTCTAAGACAAGAAGAGTCAAAATCCCCGATGAGCTGCTTCTGACATAATGATAAAGATTTTTAACTTATGCGCACATGCACGTTTGTTCACATATGTAAATATTAATATAAAATTGTGACTATACTGGCTCCTAGGAAGGGGAGGTGGAGAAGCTGTTTCTAAACAACTCTTAAGAGATGTGTAAGCTTAGCTTGCCCAAGAAGACACAAATAGATTTTCTTCAGTATGGAGAGCTCACTGACTACGTATCTCAGCCCCCAGCACTAGTAAATGCTCCACCTTACAAAAGGGCGTTCTGCTGCACCTATATGAAGGCAGGGCATATACACGTAAAAGCTGAAGGGAAAAAGCAGGAGAGAGTGGAAAGAGCCTACATTTGGAAGGTTGTTGACCTAGATTGTCATAAACTTTGCACTGATCATGACTATTCCATTCCTTGGCTTCTTACCAGGAAAACAGCATGACCCCAACCATTGCCCTAAACACCTCACAGAACTCTCGTGCACTAATAAGAGACTTGCAGACTGAAAGCAAGATGGAAGAAAGGGAGGTATTCTCCAGACAGTCTATTTATATGTTGCAGAAACTCACTTGCAACCTGAGGGGATTATATTAGCCCTCTGCTGAGCAACAAATAAAATTTGAGTTTTAGGACTTCAGTGCATTCAGAAGTAAACACTAAGCAAGAGGCAATGTGATTAGTCAGTTAACTAGTAAACTGGCCTCTGAACAGATTAACAATAAAAAAAAAAAAAAAAAAAATAGCCGGGCATTGTGGCAGGTGCCTGTAGTCCCAGCTACTTGGGAGGCTGAGGCAAGAGAATCGCCTAAGCCCAAGAGCTGGAGGTTGCTGTGAGCTGTGATGATACAGCACTCTACTGAGGGTGACAAAGTGAGACTCTATCTCTAAAAAACAAAATAAAACAAAACAAAAAAGAGATGCTTACCAGACAGACCTTTAGAAAGTACACACAGGTCAGTACATTTATATTTCTGACTCCCTGCTTTGTTGATTTGGAAAGACATTTAAATTTATTCCCATTTAAGTTTCTGGATATGCTCAAGAAACTTCATAAATGATTTTTCTTTAGCAAACTACCACAAATACCATTAAGAAAATTAACAAACATCTTGCCAAACACAGGAAATTAAAAAAAAATTAATAAGTCATAGATTGGGAACAAACATTCATAATACATATATCTGACAAAGGACTATACCCATGATGTATAAAGCACTCCTACAAATCACAATAAAAAGTATGAATAACCTAAAAATTAGGCAAAAGACTTGAACAGATATTTCACCAGAAAAGAAAAAAAAAAGTTATACAAATAGCCAATAAACACATAAGATACTGTATATCTTCAGGTATCAGGGAAATGTGAATTAAAACCACAATAAGAGAGCAGAGGGGAAAGGAGAGAGGAGGGTGGGGAGTTATGGTGTGTGACACAACTTTTGGGGGTGAAACACAGTAAGAGGGACTTTACGTAACAAATGCAATCAATGTAACCTGGTTCTCTGTACCCTCAACAAATCACCAACAATAAAAAACAAAACAAAACAAAAAAAAACACACAATAAGGCTGGGCACCCTCAGTCGTTAGGGTGCTGGCCACATGCTCCAAGGCTGGTGGATTCAAACCCAGCCCGGGCATGCTAAACAAACAAACAAACAAACAAAAATAGCCAGGCATTGTGACGGGTGACCATAGTCCCAGGTACTAGGGAGGCTGAACTAAGAGAATTGCTTGAGCTCAAGAGTTTGAGGTTGCTGTGAGCTATGATGCCACATCACCCTACTGACGGTGACAAAGTGAGACTCTTTTGTCTTAATTAAGAAAAAAACAAACACAATAAGGCATCATTTCATGTCAACTAGAAATACTAATATCAAAAAGACTAAAAGTATCAAGCAATAGTAAGGATGTGGAACAACTACAACACCCCCTGTACTTGGGGATGAGACTAAAGAATGGCCCATCTGCTTCTGAGAAAAAATTGGCAGTTCTTCCAAAATTGAACATACATCTATCCTGTTCTATTCTTCTTCACTCAAGAAAAATGAAACCTTGTTGACAAAAAGATTTGTATAAGAATGTTTACAGCAATCTTATTTATAACAGATAATAACTGCAAACAACCCAAATGTCTATCAAGAGAAGAATGGATAAACAAATTGAGGTAGATTCATATAATGGAATAATACTCAGCAAAATTAAACAAAAAACAAATAAAAATCTGATATTCACAGAAGGATGACTCTCTGAAAACACTGTTAAGCAAAAGCCAACAGTCACAAAAGAAAGCATTTTGTACATTCCATTTACATCAAATCTAAAAACAAACACAACTTGTGACATACATCAAAACTCTGGTTCCTAGGGGGAAGGAACGAGGGAAGGACTGGAAAGAAGCATTAATGAATGTTCTGGGACCAAATGTTTTTTATCTTATCTTGCATGGTGGTTACATGAATATATAATTGTGAAAACTCATTACACTACATTAAACATATAAAATCTTTCTTTTTTATTTTGTTTTTTTTTTTGAGACAAGAGTTTCACTCTGTTGCCCAGGCTACAGTGCTGTGGCATCGTGCTAGCTCACAGCAATCTCAAACTCCTGGGCTCAAGTGATCCTCCTGCCTCAGTGTCCCAAGTAGCTGGGACTACAGGCGCCTGCCACAATGCCCAGCTAATTTTTCTATTTTTAGTAAAGATAGGGTCTCACTCTTGCTCAAAGCTCCTGAGCTCAAGGGATCCACCTGCCCCAACCTCCTAGAGTGCTATGATTAAAGGTGTGAGCACTATGCCCAACTCTAAAATCTTTTTTTAATGTTGATTATACCTAAATAAACAACTAACTATATATCTCCATATAGTATGTAAAGGAAGGAAGGAAGGGGGGGAGGAAAAGAGGGAGAGAGGGAGAAAGCCACTACAAAACTGAATGGGCTCATCTAGATGTATTCTGACACTCGGACAAAGCCCCAATTCGACTCCCAAAGAAGAAACTCTAGAATAAAATTAGTCTTAAAATCACAATGCTTGGATTCATATGAAACTTTCAGCATATATTAGCTGTGTGAATCAGGGTAAGAGAGTTAGCCTTTCTGAGCTTCTGTTCCTCATGTTCCTATTTTATTGAGAGTGACAAAAATGCATAATAAAATACTTCGAAAGTTCTAAGTTGACATTCAAGTATTATTCCTGCCCACAAAAGATAGCATAATCATTCAATTATATTTGTGTCTTATATGGACATATAATATACATATGTGTATACATATGTATACGGATGTTTGAATTAGGATTTTTTTTCTTTACAATAGTGTGAAAGTTATACATTCAGTAGAAACTGTATTTCAAGTACCCATACAACCCATTCTCTTTTTCACTTTCAGTACCATGTTCGATAAATTACATGAAATATGTAACATTAGAAAATTTTGCCCAACTGTAGATTAGTGTGTAAGTGTTTTGAGCTAAGCTACAATGCTCAGTAAGTTTAAATGTATTAAATTCATTTTCAACTTATGATAGGTTTATTGGGACATAACCCCATCATAAGTCAAGGAGCATCTGTGTGTGCGTGTGCCTGTGTGTGTGTGCACAAGAGAAGAGAAAAATAAAAACATGGCCTGATGAGAAGGGTTTACCTGTGACAATGGGAAAAAATTATTTAAAAGCTATTGTTACACATACAACATTCAGTACCCATAACAGATATTTACCAATTATATACATACACGTATATTCTTACCCCATCCCCACCTAAAAAAAAGTCAAGCAATTATTAACCTAAAGTTCAATTTATACATACTGCAACAACAGAAAAAACCTTAGATTAGCACATCAAAATTATCATGAATTCTGAACTAGTAAGGTTTTTGAGAAGGCTTTGATATGAATGTAAAACAAAACTTTGGATAATTTCACAACGAAGATTTAAAATTTGAAAATGCACAATCTGATTATACTGCCATTCCCAAAGGCTATGTTCTGTTCCTAAAACGAGGCATTGCATTGTGACTTCCTCGTTTCTTTAGCAAGTGAGAGTGCCTGCATTTCCACTCAGGAAGTCAGAGTCAACAAAACTTCTGTCTAGTTTGTATACATGTGATGCACAAGAGCACATAAACATATATATGAAAAGATAAGAAGGAAATATACCAAAATGTTAGCAATTAAAAACAAAACAAAACTGACATTTGATAATATCTCTGCTCAAGGCAGAGATAAAAACTGATGTGAAAGATCAAAGTCCTAATATAAGGGTTTTTTTTCTTAAAAGAAAAGAGAGGCATAAATCCTCATGATCTGGAACGAGGCAATGATTTCTTAGATAAAACTCCAAAAGCAAAAGAAACAAAAGAAAAAGTAAAAACATAAAATGATTGGCATTAAAATTAAAGTCCAATTATTCAAAAGATATCATTTAGAAAGTAAAAAATATCTGAAAATCACATATCTGATAAGGAACTCATATTCAGACTATACAAGACCTTTAATAACTCAGTAATAAAAGACAGACACCCAATAACAAAACGGGCAAAGATTCTGAACATTTTTCCAAAAAATATTTACAATATTCAATTCAATACATACACAAAAAGATGCTCAACTCTGCCAGACATTAGACCACAATAAAATATCACTGTGTACATGGTAGGATGGCTAATATAGGCAGGCACTTTTTATGGTGATGAAATGTTCTAAAATTGATTATAGTTATAGTTACACAATTCTGTGAATATACCAAAGACCACTAAATTGTACACATTAAATGCAGGAATTGTATAGCATGCGAAACAATCTCAATAAAGTTGTAATGTTTACAATCTGCCTGAAACACAGCAGGTATTCCATGGATGTGTAAATAAAAACATACCTCAAATGTGAAAGAACATGGATTTGGAGATGGAAGTGCTTTGAATTCCAACCTTGCCATTTACTAAGTGCTGGATTTCACTGAGGTTTTAGTTTCTTTAACTCCAGCTGGGAATAACAATGAGATAAACTCTATGACATGTTCAGCCCAGTAAGAAAAAAGTACTTACTGTTCATTGGCAATCTAGCAGACTAGAGCTCCATTAAAAGCAAAATTTAGTGTCAACGATAGTAGTAATATTTTAGTTAAAGGTAGGTGGTAGATGTGTGGACACATTTTATTATTATTACTCTATATCTGTATAGTGTGTCTCAAGCTGTTGCACTGGGTTGAGTGCCATAGCATCACAGCTCACAGCTCACAGCAACCTCAAACTCTTGGGCTCAAGCAATTCTCTTGCCTCAGCCTCCCAAGTAGCCGGGACTACAGGTGCCTGCCACAATACCCGGCTATTTTTTTGTTGCAGTTGGAACTCAAGGCCCAAGTTCTAGCTAATCCTTCTGTTGGAGCAAAGTCTATAATTCAGTTTGAGCCATTTCTTCTTAGTGAATGTGCATGAGGTTAATGCAGTAAGTGCATCTTTAAAATTGGGCAATTTTGTTAAGTTTGCCTCACTCCACATCCACACCAGCATCTGGTGTTTTGGGACTTTGTGATGTAGGCTAATCTTGCTGGGGTTAGGTGATATCTTAAAGTGGTTTTGATTTGCAACCAATGCAGCCCTTTTGGAGAAAAGTGTGGAGAATCCTCAAAGATCTAAAAGTAGACCTTCCATTGGACCCTGCAATCCCATTACTAGGTATCTACCCAGAAGAACAAAAATAATTTTACAACAAACACTAGAATGTTTACTGCAGCTCAATTCATAATTGCCAAGTCCTGGAAGCAACCTAAGCGCCCATCAACCGAACGAACTGTGGTATATGAATACCATGGAATATTATTCAGCCATTAAAAAGATAGAGACTTGGCTGGGCACCCATAGCACAGTGGTTATGGGGCCAGCCACATGCACTGAAGCTAGCGGTTCGAGCCTAGCCTGGGGCCAGCTGAACAATAATGACAACTGCAACAAAAAAACAGCCAGGTGTTGTGCTGGGAGTCTGTAGTCCCAGCTACTTGGGAGGCTGAGGCAAGAGAATAACTTGAGCCCAAGAGTTTGAGGTTGCTGTGAGCTGTGATGCCACAGCACTCTAATCAAGGGTGACATAAGACTCTGTCTCAAAAAAATAAAAAAGATGGAGACTTTACATCTTTTATATTTGCCTGGATGGAGTGGAAATATATTCTTCTTAGTAAAGTATAGCAAGAATGGAAAAATAAATATCTAATGTACTCCATACTAATATGAAACCAATATATAAACAATTACTGTTCCTAATAATAAGAAAACACTATTATAGTCCAGCTCAGGGATAGAAGGAAGCGGGAGGGGGCGGGGGGAAGACTTATGGCAGAAGGAGGGAGGGCACGAGGCAGGATTTCACCTAATGTGCACATTGTGAGGGTGCATAACACATCCCCTGGGTGAGAGACTCTTCTACAAATGAAACTTTACCTTGGAAGTGAGAACAACGTAACCTAAATATTGCACCCTCATATTAATTTGAATAAAGTTTAAAAAAAAACTGGGTAATTCAGGGGAGAACAGCAACACTCTTCTCACTGGTGACACTCATAAGGACAGTCATTGTGTCCTAATAATACATAATTGTATTATCACCACCACCAAGAACGGCGAGGACTCTCAGGATCCGGCTCACCAGCAGCCTCTCTTCACAGTGTTTATCTGGTGACTTTTTGCCAGGTCACATTTAGGAAAGAGAGTATCCAATATCCCACAGTGCCTGATATTCTATAAAGAGAGACTTGTCCTTTTTTTTTTTTTGAGACAGAGTTTCAGTATGTTGCCCTGGGTAGAGTGCCATGGCATCATAGTTCACAGCAACCTCAAACTCCTGGGCTTAAGTAATTCTTTTGCCTCAGCCTCCCAAGTAGCTGGGGCTACAGGTGCCTGCCACAACACCCAGCTATTTTCCGTTGCAGTTGTCATTGTTGTCTAGCAGGCCCAGGCTAGTTTCGAACCCACTAGCCCAGGGGTGGCGAACAAGTTCGACTACGCGCTCGGAGATCGCTCCTCAGAGGTCCCTCCTCAGAAGCAGCATAACAAAATCCAAACTTGGCAAAGAGCCACAGTATACAAAATAATGATAAGAGGCAAAGAGCCGAAAT